>APFE031392197.1:0-15659 GCA_000404065.3 Pinus taeda | reverse complement strand
CACACTCCCTTCCACAACTCATTGAAGATGAGGGTGTGTTTTATCATCCGGGACCATTTAGGATAGTTCTCCTTGCCAGTGAGAACTATTCCCACCATAGATATGATTGAATGCATTGTAAAATCCAAGAGCTGTAAAAATACTTCAGTGGCATCTAGCGTTTAAAAAAAAACTTCACCACAACATTAAAAACTTCAGCACATGTAAAATGTCAGTGTAACTTTTCATGCACAATTGATTTAAAAAAATCGTTTTAGAGAACCAGCCTCCGAGCATCCAACACTTGAAACAAAGTTTGTTCAACGCAAAAAAAGTACAGTCTCAGTACGGACCAATTTTAATTGACTACCAAAACGCTCCCACGATCTAGTGAACAAACGCATTTTTTGAAATCCAATGAAAATTTAGAAAAATATAAAACCTCTGGCCGAGGCTTCCAACATACTTTTTGTATGGCATTTAGCGTTTAAAAAAAATGTATGGCATATACCGTCGAGACTCGAAATGAAGAACGCCTCCCTCCAAAGCACGAGAAAGCAATGTACACTTTTCTTTAGTGAAAATCACCATACCTAAAGGCACCAGACACGGACATTATTTCTCAATAGACAAATCTTGGACAGAGACCATGCAAGGAAACATTGTAAATGCTCGCCATGTATAATTTAATGCCACCATAGAAAGAATCTCTTCCAGGAAATGTTTCCCAATGCCCTGGTTACCGGATGAAAGAAGGACAACGTGAAATGGAGGTGTTTGAAAGGCTGCAAGAATCGTTTCCAAGGATGTCACTATGCCCGTGCTTTGCTGCTGGACATGAATGCAACTGCCTTATAGTACACAATTTATTGAATGATCTGAAGACTTGTTTTGAGATAGCGGAATATATCCATCGCAATGAATCCTCAATGCAATGGGCAGCTGGAGATGGGCCAAGTTCCCGGTCTGATGGAAATGGGAAGGCTGACCATAGTGATTCTATGGGAACAGAAGCTCGAACACGAACAAGAATTTTTTTGTGAATGTGCTTGTAACAGGGTTCAACATACACCACTCATGGCATTCATGGCCCTTCAAACGCACAACACACTAGCATCGTTCCAACGCACCATAGACATCGACCAACGCAGTAATCCAAGGAAACATCGATTGCTAAGGAATCAAAGTAATGCAGAGATCATTGAACGCAGAATATACCATGTCAGTCATCAGCGCTAAAACAGGAAATGATAGGGCTATTCAAAAAAATTTAACGTACAATGCTTTTGTCTGGACAGTATGGACAGATGCGTTGCGCTGGAAAGGAATATGGCAGAGGCAGTTTATTTCAGGACAGAGGAGTTACAGGAGCATAATAGCTAAAACAAGGAGCTGGCTCTGATACCATGTCAGGCCAGGTAGTAACTCCAATAGGCAGTAAAACTGATTCATTTTATTTCATTAGGTAGGCTGTTGTTATATACAAAAGGGTGTGACTGCTCAGTTCATCTTCTGATGACTGTTCACATTCCTAATTTAACTATTTACATAAATTGACCCAATCGTGAGGATTAGGTGTCAACATTTGTTAACAGGATGAAAGCAGATGAGTCACGAAAGTCTCGGGATCTAAGAGTGCAAAGGAGAGTGCAGATAACAGAAAAATGGCAAGAAAGGGCGATGCAAACAATTAAAAGGCAACATGAGGAATTGCACCAAGCAGAAGAAGTATTGAGAATCCCAGAAGGAGACAAGATGGAATAAAACTCAGTAGGAGGAATGGAGATGGCCACAACCGTTGTGGGTTCAGAAGGCGATAGGGACCCACCTTCACCAGTGGAAAGGGAGATGCTGGATGGAAAATTCCATGTCAATTCATAGGAAGGCCTAGATGAGGACATGCATTTTGTTATACAAAGATTTTTCGCTGAATATGATGCATCCAGAAGAAGCAACGATCTGCCTCCATGAAGCTCAGGTAGCATCTCCCCGCCCTTCCCCTAGTACTTTATAAAAATCCTGATAAGTTCCTTTCTAAGTTGATCAAAATTATAAGAGTTCATTGTGTGCATGTTAAGTATAAAGTTAGTTCTAGTAGCAGTGGAAATAGAATTAATAATATGGGTTTGCAAGGATCTCTATGATTGGGATCACAAGGATTTGTGTTGTTAGCAAAGACTCACTCAAAAAGGGTGGGATCATTCACAAGATATCACGGATTCTCTAGTAGGGGGCACGAGAACGTAGAACAACATTGGTATCTATACTAGGCCATCTAGAGAGCGCGCCAGACGCATGACATTATGAATCTAATCAAATTCCAGACCACTCTCAGGGAGAGGGCCTTAAGGTTGTTCATAAAATTATGTTAAGAAGGAATTTGTACAAGAATTCAAGCTTCCTCAAACTGACCAGCAAGGGATGTCAGAGCTGTGGGAGATAAAGCAGAGGGAGGGAGAGACTGCATGGGAATTGATGCAAAGGTTAAGGATGAAATCAAGAAACTCGGTTACCTAATAGACCCAAATTACCAAAGGTATAGGTTTATCAAGGCATTGCTACCCCTCACCCATATGCCATTGATGCAACATAAGATTGACACACTACAAGATGCTCTCGAGCAAGAAACACACATAGAAGTTGTTGCAGGATACCCACATGAATACCAAGGAGGGGCAACATTGCATGATCCATCTATTTTGGGTCTTCAACATCAATTGAAAGTCTAACAAATAATCTGAATGATCTGCAAACAGCTCGTCCAACGAGGTTTAATATATGGTGCATCAACTGCTTAGTGGAAGGCCATGTTTCCACAGAGTACCTAAGGTTGCAGGGCACAGGTACCGCGTCGGTTCTAAGAGGAACTCCCAGGCCTACATCAATAGTAGGAGTTGCATAGGTAGGATTGCAAGGGTTGTATCCTGGGTACATCTAGCCAAAGTAATATGAAATATGTAGAGCGTATGGACACTCTCCTTGTCTGTCCTCGATATTACGAAAATACTTCAATGTTCTAAATAACAACTACTGTGAGTTTTGTGCTTCCACAACTCACCACACAGACCAATGTAGAGTGTTGGATGCCTTGGCATATAGGCTAGACCGCTCAACCTTCGGATTTAATGAAATTGCTTGAGGAGGGCGAGGAGGAGGAACAAGGGGTGGAAGGGCAGGAGGTAGAATGTCAATTTGTTGTCACATCTGCGACCAAGAAGGGCATGTTTCATGAGATTTTCCACTACTGAGAAGGCCTTGGTGCTCCCAGTGTAGGGTCAGTGCTCATGCAATAGAGGACTATTCAGAGCTAATTGTGAAATGGGAGGAGTGGAATCGACAGAGGGGAGTGGACATGATTAGCATTGAACCAAGGGTATCAAAGGTTGCCCCCCTCTCGAATATTAATATAGTCACATGTGGAGGAAAAAATATTGGGGTTGTTCAAGGGACCATAGAAAATCCCATGATTATCTGATTGGCCTTCCCAAAGAACTCATATGACCCCGAGCAACAAAAGCAGTATTACAAGGAGGCAACGAAGATTTTCGACAACCTGGCTGGAAGCACAGGACAACAGATGGGGCAGTCCTAGTCGCAGAAGATTAAAAGCATGGACCTTCCACAATCCACAACAACTCATCCTATTGAGGAATGGTTTAGATTATTTTTGCAAATCGTGAATGATGACGAGATTGTTGGGTCAGTTGTGGAAAAGTTTGAAAGCAGTCATCCCATAGGAGGAGGTTGAGGGGGGAGTTATCTTCGATAGCCTACTTGAAAGATTCACTAGAAGAGTATGAAGGAACAAGAAAAGAATCGACAAAAAATTCAGAATTGACGCTTAGATTGTAGGATTCCAGATCAAGGACACTATGCTAGACCTTGGCTCTAATGTCAACATCTTACCAAGAAAAACGTGGGAAGCATTGGGGAAACCTCCATTGACATTCTCACTGATCTAGTTACAGATGGCGAATTAGTATTGTATCCTTCCAATTGGGAGATTGGAGGATTTGGAAGTGGATGTAGCAGGGGTGAAGACCCATGCATATTTTGAGGTAATAGATATCATGGGAGACAAGGATCCCTATCCAACACTGCTCGGGATAGACTGGCCATTTGAAAATTATGGTATAATTGACTTAAAGAAGGAACTAATGACTTTTGAAGTAGAGGGAGTAAGGGTGATTCAACCTCTCGATCCGTATCGGGGAACAAGGTTCACAGAACCAATAGATGACATAAAAGAACCAGGGATGTTAGACCAAATCTACAGGATGACAATGGAGAAGAGGGAGGACTACATAAACCCAACAACTGAAGGATCTGTAAGTTTGAGAAGTATTCAAAACTCATAATGTTGACCTAGATTTCCATTGATGTCAATATGGAAATATTCTAGGAGAAGCAGAGCAAGAAGCCATGAGGAGAAACAAGAGAAGAAGTTATCAAAATCCATCATAAAACATGAATCCAAAGCATAAGAGGAAGAGGTCATTGGAAGCCACGAGAAACAAAGAGAAACACACATCAGAGGTGCATAAGCAGAAGAGTAGTTAACAGAGGAGCCATATTGTTCATTAAAAGGAACAAAGAGGAACACGCATCAGGAGAGAAGCCAGCAGAAAAGTAGTTAATAGAGGAGCCATATCATGAGATAGAGGAGGAATATCAGAGAAGATCTATTGGAGCAGTGTATCGGAAGCCATCATGGAGCCATATCAGACCATAGAAGAGTGGAAAGAGCTATTGGAGCGGAGAGTCGTTACTATGTGTATCCGCGTTCAACAACTATAAGCGGGTTTGTAATAGTGGTAGTGGTTTTCGGGTGGATGCTAGGCGGTAAGTGGTATTTAGAGGAGAGCGCCAGATTCCATTCAATGGGCGACACGTAGCACTTGAGTGGAGAGAGAAAACCACTTTTTTGGGTGGTTATTTCCCTTGCAAATTTCTCACTTGAAATTCATGTAGGCCGTTGGATCTAATGCGGGTTGATCAACGACGAAGGATCAACAGACGGTTTTGGGTCGATCGGGTTAAGTGTTGACCGTCGGATCGTGAGCAGACCAATGGTGGAGAATTGCTAAGGAATACCGCTTAATATCATATCATAAGTTATAAAGGGATGGCACATTAAATATGTGATTGCGATATATATATATATATATATATATCTATATGTATTATAGATGCGATAATACATGGACCCGAACAGGTTATAGCAAAAGAGCAGAAGAGTATATAATATATATATATATATATATATATATATATATATATATATATATATATATATATGGACCTGACGAAGTTATTAAAAACAATTTATAATAATATTGCATCTAGGTATTGGGGAATTGGCTATGTTATGTGCAAATTTGCCAATTGCGATAAAGTTGTGGAGTTAATATAATATCGCATCCAAAACGGGAATTGGCCATCAGCTATGTTTTGGGCACAACTTATAAAAGACCTCCAGAACTTGCAATTGCGATAAAAGGATGACATGGCATGTGGGACCTCTATATGGATATAGCCTCTCTTATATGGTTTCCATGAATAATCAATTCTATGGACAAAAAACTCTTCAATATGTTTTTTAATATGCAAGTTGGCCTCTTTCCAATAAACATGTCTTTCTGATCATTGGTGAAACCCATATGTGATTATGAAAAGAACGCGAAAGGACGAGCAAGCATAGATTGGGAAGCTAAAGACCAGGCGATCAAGAGGGGATGCGAAATGTCGAGCGAGCGCTCAAGATGCTGAAGCTCAAGCGAGCAAGGAGGAAGCCAAAAGGTCAAGCATATCAGACTTCTATAATAGTGAACAAGAAAGGTTCAAAGGAGGTTGGCGAACTGGAAGAAAGGAGTAAGTTGTAGGTCCAACAGAACAGAAAAGGCCGAAGGTCCAGCAGGACAGAAGGAAGACAAAGGTCCAGCAGGACAGGTGGCAGTCGAAGGACGAGCAACTCTGTTGATCATGTTACCCTGTGAAAGACTAAGACCTGTGATGAATTAATTAGGTACATAATGCATTCTGAAGAAAAATTCTATGATGTAATAAATAAAGTTTTATCTGACATCATTTGAAGGGATAAGTAGTGAGTAGAGAAGTAGTCACGCCTGAAGCATTTACTGTGACAGTTAGAACAGAGGCTTGAAACAGAGAGTTGGTTCTTGTGCAGAGCTTAGTGTAGCTAATAGCAGACTCGGTAAAGATGTGTAGAGACATTATAAGAGATCATGATGGCTTTTCGATATCATCATGAGATAACTTTGGCAGACTCTGTGTGGACAGTATGAAGAGTTATATAGACTTCTTCATAAGAAGACGGGTTTCCATTGATGTTGTAGCATGGAGACTACAGTGAAGCTGTAAACAGACAAAATTCAGTAAAGAAGAGTTTTGGGAGCAAAACATTACTATCAAACATGCCTTGACAAGATTGGGTCAGAGCCCTTGGGGTTGGTGCCTCAGAAGTTGGAAGAATTGGTGTTCTTGGAGTTGGTGCTCCTATATCCAAGGTTGGTGCCTTGACAACAGAGGGTTGGAGCCCTTGAGGTTGGTGCCTCAGAATTGGAAATATTGGTGTCCTAGGAGTTGGTGCTCCTAAGTCCAAGGGCAGTGCCTTGACAAAACAGACTTGGTGCTCTGGAGGTTGGAGCCTCACAAAAGTCCAAGTTGGTGCTTGGCAACAGATTGGAATCATATATATTTGTATCTATTTTATTGCAAAGATTATATTAATAAAAGCATTTATTCTTGTTGTTCATCTTGTGTTCTGAATATAAATGTTTTAACTGGTAAAATAACAATTGAAAAGAAATATTGATTCACCCACCCCTCTCAGTATTTCCAACAATTGGTATCAGAGCCAGTACCTTCACTCAAAGCCTAATAGCTTGAAGGTTTATCTTTAGAACACAAATGGTGAAGCCAAGGAAGAAAGTCTCCAATCCTCTTAAAGATGTGTCTCCCTCTACCACTGAAATAGAAGACAATCAATTTGAGAAGGCTCCATGGTTCAGTGGAAACTTTAATATATGGGAAGCAAGAATGAGGAATTTCTTAAAGACTCAAGGCATTGAAATCTGGAAATTAGTAATTGTTGATAGCATGATGGATGGAGAATCCAAGGAGTACAATGAAAAAGCAATGAAGGCAATCTTGAATGGGCTACCTGATTCCATAAAGAACATTGTAGGAAAATATTCATCAGCAAAGGATATATGGGACAAACTTCATGACCTTCACTCAAAAGGAGCATTGACCATGACCAACAGTCAAGAAGATGACGGAAATCAAGAAGGAAATCTAGAACCCATCATAGAAGCTGAAAATGAGAATGATAACTGTTGAGATTTTCTGTTTTAATAAAATAGGCAAAAATCTCAGTAGGTGACAACAATAGGAATTTGTTGCTAGATTAGCTCCAGGTTGTTGGGAGGGAGTTAATGCATCCTAAATTTGATGTGAGAGGATTTATGAGGCAATTAGATTCTCCTTGCTATAAAACAGGTATCCATACGGATTGTTTTTTGGTGTGAGAGTTTGTGAGGATTTGATTAATTATGTAATCTCCTGTTTGATTAATAAATATTGTCGATGCCTATGTTTGGTGGACGTAGCCCAGATTGGTTGGGTGAACCACGTTAAATTGTTGTGTCTCCTGTGCATGATTTATTTGCTCTGTATATGTTTTTGACTATTGTGCATCTTGGCTCTAACAAGTGGTATCAGAGCAATGTTGGAGTGCTGGTGCATTGAATGGTGCAGTGGAAGGAGGTTGTTTTGTAGCAGAACTGGAGTGCGTTGGTGCTGGTGGTGCTGGTGCGGTGCGTTGAATCAGTATTCAAACCTGCTGGAGGTGAATCGGCCATCATATCAGAGCCTGTGTGTTAGTGCGTGTAGTGATTGCAGGAGGTGCGTTGATTGGTTGCTAGAGCGCAGTTGATTGTTGGAGGCGTGTTGGACTGTTGTCCAACCTGCGTGGAGGTGAGGTTGGTCGCTTACCTCTAGCACAAAATATCCATGTGACTCTTCCAAATGTTTGGGATATCAGAAAGGAGTATTCTTTTGTTGAAAGTTTGCTTTCAAAATTTCACTCGAATAACTTGTGAATTGGTAAAGGCATTTGTCTAGAGGCACGCACTTCAAATATATCTTGTTCTGTGTCATACATCTATATAAATATGGAACCGGGGTCATAACATAGAAAAATGTTCAGTCTATATTTCTGATTTATTTTGCCAAATACCACATGCAAATGATGTTACGACTGCCAAGTAAGTTTGTAAAGGGGCAATTTTTTGAAAAGTTCAAAGCAGTTAGAGGAAACTTCAGGAACCAAAATCTAAAAAATAAAATAAAAATACTTCGTAGGCTCGAGCAGAATAAAGAATGGTAAATCTCAAATTCTTGGCTTGTGGATAAGCATATCACAACAACAAAAAGGTAACCTAGTAAACGACGGCATGTGATTTGGTTTCTTTTTTTTTGCAAACTAAATGGTGTAAGGCCTCATCCAGTATTTTAGTACGGTACAACGGAATAATTTTTTTTAAAAAGCAAAGGCAGTGTCATATAAGGCATAGGCAGTTTTTTATATTAATTGCTGGTATTTAAAAGTTGGATTTTGGAGATTATTGTGTTTTTTGGCTAATACAAAAATGGCGAGAACTCAGAGTGCCCGATTTGAAACTGAGAAGTTTAATGGTAGAAATAATTTCAAAATCTGGAAGGTGAAGATGTATGATTTGCTTGTCCAAGATGGTGTGGCAAAGGCGTTGTTGGGCAAATCCAAACAACCTTACAACATCACAGATAATGAGTGGGCCGAGATGGATGAAAGAGCAATAAGTGTTATTCGATTGTGTCTGGCTGATGATGTCCTGTTTAATATCGTGTTGGAGACAACAGCGGCTGGTTTGTAGACAAAACTGGAGAAACTATACATGACCAAATCCTTAACCAATAGGATTCTCCTGAAGCGACAGTTATACAGTTTGTGAATGAAGGAAGGTACATCGATTGCTGATCATTTAAATGATTTTAATACTCTTCTTGTGCAATTACAAAGTATAGAAGTAAAAATTCAATCCGAGGATAAAGCTATTACTTTATTGTGCTTGTTGCCTGAGTCATGGGATCATTTTGTTACTTCTGTAAGTCTTAGTTCATCAGAAACTATTGAGTTTGATGATGTAGTTGCATCTTTATTATTGGAAGAAACAAGGAGAAGGTTGCATTCAGAAACCTCTACATCAGAATCTATGATGGTTAGAGGTCGTTCGAAAGAAAGACGCCCCAGGAGGCCGAGCGACTCACATTCAAAGTCGAAAGGGAAGAAGAGTAAGTTAAAGTGTTGGTTTTGTGGCAAATCAGGGCATTTAAAGAAGGTTTGCTAGAAGCGACAACAACAAACTTCAAAAGCAAATTCTTCGATAGAGAAGAAGGAGGCAAATACGACAGATACAGGTTCGGCATCTAGTTCAGGTATGAGTGATGAAGTATTATCAATTAATGTGTCAAATCATGATCAACATTGGTTGTTAGATTCCGGTGCATCAAACCACATGTGTATTCATAAAGAATGGTTTAAGGCATATAAATCAATTAATGATGGAGTTGTGTACATGGGTAATGATGTAACATGTAATATTGTGGGGATTGGGAGCATACAACTGCAAATGTTTGATGGGACAACTAGAATATTAACTGATGTGAGGCATGTACCAGATTTAAGAAAAAAATTGATTTCATTAGGAGCACTTGATTCAAATGGATATAAAACTGTAATTCAAGGTGGAGTAATGAAAATTTACAAAGGCATCTTACTAGTTATGAAAGCTAAGAAAGTAGGAAATCTATTTCAGTTAGAAGGAGGTATAAGGTCAGATTTTGTGTCTACTATGTCTGAACATGACAGTAGTTCCATTCACTTATGGCATCAAAGATTGGGGCATATGAGTGAAAGAGGGTTGAAAATTTTGGCTGATCGCAAGTTACTTCCAAATCTAAAGTCTGGAAAGTTAGATTTCTGTAAGCATTGTTTGTTTGGAAAACAATGTAAGCAAAAGTTTAAAACAGACAAACATACTAGTAAAGGAATAATTGATTATATCCATTCATATGTTTGGGGTCCAGCCCCTACAACTTCATATGGTGGTTCGTCATATTTTGTATCATTTATTGATGACTTTTCTAGGAAAGTGTGGGTCTACATGTTGAAAAGGAAGTCTGATGTTTTTTCAGTTTTCAAGCAGTTTAGAGCATTGGTAGAAAACGACACTGTAGAACAATAAAATGTGTAAGAACTAACAATGGTGGTGAGTTTACTTCCAAGGAGTTTGACATTTATTGCAAGGATGTAGGGATCGAGAGACATAAGACCACAGTTTATACTCCTCAGCAAAATGGAGTTGCCGAACGCATGAATAGGACTCTTCTAGAGAGAGCAAGGAGTATGCTGAGTAACGCCGGGTTGCAAAAGGGGTTGTGGATGGAAGCGGTGGCAACAACTTGTTATTAGATAAACCGGTCTCCATCAATGGCGATAGGCTGCAAGATTCCGCAAGAGGTATGGAAAGGACACCCTTGTGACTATTCTAAACTCAGAGTGTTTGGTTGTGATGTATATGCTCTAGTGCCTAAACATCAATGAACTAAATTAGATCCAAAATCTAAAAGGTATATCTTTGTTGGGTATGGTGTTGGAATAAAGGGATATAGATTGTGGGATCCTACTACCTGCAAAATCATCATTAACAGAGATGTAAAGTTTAATGAATCCTCTCTTTGTATAGTTAGATGTAGATAGTAGATTGAAACAGGATGATGTATCTGACTTTTAGCACATTCAGTTTGATAGCATTTCTAATAATAGTCATGATGACCATAGTTCAGATACTAGTCATGAACAGGTTTCAGAATCAGAACATGAACAATGTTCAGGTTTAGATCATGAACAGGTCTCAGATACTGATCATCAGGAAGTTCCTACAAATGGTAGTCAACCAATCAAGGAAGCGCCAGAAACATCCTTAAGGAGGTCGATAAGAATCAAACGACCACTGAGAAGGTATGATGACTATGTTACTTCAGTTGCATTTACTGCTAATGTCAATGAACCTCTGTGCTCTCAGGAAGCAATAGAAGGTTCGAAAAATGATAAGTGGAAAGCAGCCATGAAGGACGAAATGATGGCTTTAAGTAAGAATGGCACATGGGATCTGGTTGAGCTTCCGAAAGACAAGAAAACTGTGGGGTGTAAATGGGTTTTCACGCTGAAACAGGGTGTGAATGATACTGGAGACAGGTACAAAGCAAGGCTGGTTGCAAAGGGTTTTTCTCAGAAAGCCGACATTGAATTTCATGAGATTTTTTCACCAGTAGTTAAAATTGTTTCAATTAGAATTGTGTTAGCATTAGTGGCTTTGCTTGATTTAGAGTTGCAGCAATTAGATGTTAAGACTGCATTTCTACATGGAGACTTAGATGAGGAAATTTATATGGAACAATCGGAATGGTTTTGTTCAACATCGCAATGAGGAAATGTCTGCAGGCTCAAGAAGTATTATATGGCCTGAAGCAGTTGCCTCGGCAGTGGTATAAGAAGTTTGATTCTTTCATGTTGAGCTAGAAATATGTCAGAAGTGAATATGATCATTGTGTTTATTTTAAACAATTGAAAAATGGCATATTCATTATCTTAGTATTGTATGTTGACGATATGCTTTTACCAAGCAAAAGCATAGAAGAAATCAACAAGTTTAAGGCTCAGATGGCAAGGACATTTGATATGAAAGATCTAGGAGCAGCAAGACAGATTTTGGGCATGGAGATTTTCAGAGACAGGAGCAATGGTAAGCTATGGCTATCACAACAGAAGTATATTGAAAAAATACTTTTGAGATTTGGTATGAACAATGTGAAGCCTGTGTCAGTCCCTTTCGCTTCCCATTTCAAGCTTTCTTCGAGTTTATGTCCTAATACAGATGAAGAAAATGATTATATGTCTCGAATTCCATATGCCAATGTAGTAGGGTGTTTAATGTATGCAATGGTTTGTACTCGACCAGATATTTCACATGTAGTTGGGGTTGTCAACAAGTATATGGCAAATCCAGGTAAAGAACACTAGTCAGCAGTGAAATGGGTGCTTCGGTATTTGAGAGGCACAAGTAGTTATTGTATCACTTACAATAAGAGGAGTGAATTTGTTTGTGGATATGTTGATTCCGATTTTTGCAGGTGATTTGGATAAGAGAAGGTCAACTTCAGGGTACGTCATTACTCTTGCAGGTGGAGCTATCAGCTGGATGTCAAATCTACAAAACATTGTTGCTTTATCCACTACTAAAGCAGAATACATTGCTGCTTCTCATGCTTGCAAAGAAGCAATTTGGTTGAAAGGTTTGTTTGGTGAATTTGGTAGGTTGCAAGACAGCATCAAGTTATTTTGTGACAGTCAAAGTGCAATACATTTGGCTAAGAATCCGGCCTATCATAGTAAATCAAAGCATATACCGATCAAGTACCATTTTGTAAGACAGGTTATCACTGAAAGGGGGGTCTCTCTTGAAAAGGTGCATACAAAGGAGAATTGTGCAGACATGTTCATGAAACCAGTTTTGTTAGAGAAGCTACGCTGGTGTTTGGCTTCTCTTGGCTTGCAGAAAAGATAAAGTAATAAAGAAATAGGGCATCAGGCTAATTGTTGTCAAGGTGGAGATTGTTGAGATTTTCTGTTTTAATAAAATAGGCAAAAATCTCAGTAGGTGACAGCAATAGGAATTTGTTTCTAGATTAGCTCCAGGTTGTTGGCAGGGAGTTAATGCATCCTAAATTTGATGTGAGAGGATTTATGAGGCAATTAGATTCTCCTTGCTATAAAATAGGTATCCATACGGATTGTTTTTCGTGTGAGAGTTTGTGAGGATTTGATTAATTATGTGATCTCTTGTTTGATTAATAAACATTGCCGATGCCTATGTTTGGTGGACGTAGCCCAGATTGGTTGGGTGAACCACGTTAAATTGTTGTGTCTCCTGTGCATGATTTATTTTTTGTGTATATGTTTTTGACTGCTGTGCATCTTGGCTCTAATAATGACATCATGGCTAAAACAAACCTAGAAGATGAAGAGAATGAAAAAGATTTTATAGAAGATCTCCTCACTCAACTTACAGCTGCCATGGAAGAGATTATCAATTTGAAAAAGGAAAACAAGGAACTTAAGAATAAAACACTAGTTGGTGACCAAGACCAAACAAGGAAGAAAGTTGACCTTGTCCAGCTTCAAATACAAGAAAGGGATGAAGAGTTTGTCAAGCTTAAGAAGGAATTTCATCAAGGCAAAAGAAAGCATCATGAAGCAGTCATATCCATGACAAATCAATTGGATAAAGCAAAGAAACGGGAAGATACCTTATCAAGTCAACTTGAACAAAGGCACAAGAGCTTGAACAAACTTGAAGAAGAGATTGGTCAGTACAAGGTAGAGGTCTCCTCTCTCAAATCTCAAGTACAAGAAGCAAGAATGTAAAGCTACAAGGATCAAGGAAGAAATGGAGAACAGTGTAGCAAAGGAAAATGAAGAAATATTCAAAATGAAGTCAAATATCATCTCCCTTAAAATAGAAGCAAATGAAGTTGATCATATCAAGGAAGCAACTGAGAAACAACTTGCTAAGAAGAATAATGAGTGTGAAATATTGGAAGAAGAGATTGTCTTCCTGAGGAAAAATGTTGAAGGGATGAACAAAACCTTGAAGAGCTCTCAAGCCTTGGATGACATGCTCAGCCATCAAAGATGTCCATTTGATAAATCAGGTCTCAGGTATGTAGGTGAATCCTCAAACAAGAATGATAATGCTTCAAACAAAAGGGATGTGAAGAAGCTAGAAAGAATTGGTGATGCTCCCAGATCTAGCAAAGGCAAGGAGAAAAATCAAGGCAACAATGGAAGAAATCCTGCTCCAAGAAGAAATGTAGATAATGTCAAGGATGCTAGAAGCAATGGTTATCATCAAAGGATATCAAGGCATAAAGACTTCAGAAGTACATCAAGGAAATCTCCATCTCCCAGGTACGAAAGTTTATTTCTTGGTTATTGTTATTCTTGTACAAACTTTGGTCACATGGAAAAATATTGTAAAGCATATCATAAAGATAGATGTTATGGTCCACAACCATATCATAAAGATAGTTATCATGGTCCCTAAAAATCTCCAAGGAACAATTTTGCAAGAAGAAATCATGAATTATTATTCATGAACAATGTAGAATGCTTCAAGTGTCATAACATTGGTCATATGGCATGTGATTGTAACTTAACTTGGGCTCTTACACAAGCTATAACCATGAAAAAGAAGAAAGTTACACAAGTATGGAGAAGGAAGCAAATACAATCCGAAAGTCCCTTGAACTCTCCAGCCAACAACACATGTTGTTGACTTGATGTTTGATAATCTTAGCATTTGATGGGAAGACTCTGCCAAAATAAATGATGCATACAGTCAATGGGATCCTGTGATTCTTGAGCATTATTGCAGAAGCTATTCATGAGATGGTCCTTATAAAATCCTTGTTGATCTATATTAACAATCATTCTTTGATAAAGATCATTTCTTAGGAGTACTCCATTGAAGAATATGATCTTGTAACAATTCTTTGGACTGTTGTTGAAGATGTTTTCCACTTGATCACTAAGTAGAAATTGGAGCAACATATAAGGTCGTCTAATACTAGAGAAATAGGGCATATAACTATGTTGCTGCTACTAAAAAGTTTATGTCTTGACTCAGGGATTGAATGGGAGAACAAGTAAATTATGGACACAAATAAAGGAAACCTTCAAACAAACAGATACATCTAGGAATGAAGTATGAAGCAAGAGCAGTTGGCAGCATCTAACGAAACCGAAGCATTGCAAAAAGATGCCAATCAGCAAAAAGAATTTAAAAGACAGTCGCAAATTGGATATAAAAAATCAGCTAGTGGAGATAACTTGCAAAAACTTTTACAAGAACACAAGGAAAATATGGCTCGTCAAAAAGACTATAGAAAGGAGAATGTTGTGCAGTGGAATATAGATCAGTAACTTAAGAAGAAGCATAGAGATACAAAGGAACTTGGATCTGAAGAAAGATAGCAATTTCAGTGGCAATTTTTCTCTTGATCGGACTATGAAGGCCCCTTAATTCTGAATGTGGAGACAACAAAATATGGATTGAAGCATAAAAACTTGGACTTGGACACTTGGTGTGTGGCTATTTGCAATCTGTTTGAAAGCATTGAAGTGGAGCATCTTTAAGCATTGTTGAAGCCATGATAAATTAGTTCTGAGACATGAAGAGGGGATAATGTGCTAATTGATGATAAAGCATTAATCTTTCTATCTTGAGTAAAAAGAAGAGCACTATTACAGGGGGAGTAACATACTCATGAAGATCTACTATTCATAAATCACAGAAGCAGTTTGATAGGAGAGTCCCTGAGCATCCCTTTGCCATTGATGTTAAAGGGGGAGAGAAGAAGAATATTGCCATCAATAACAAAGGGGGAGATTGTTGACCTAGAATGTCATTGATGTCAATATGGCAATATTCTAAGAGAAGCGGAGCAAAAAGCCATGAGGAGAAACAAAAGAAGAAGTTATCAAAATCCAAAGCATA
>APFE031392195.1:0-10446 GCA_000404065.3 Pinus taeda | reverse complement strand
TATATATATATATTTGAGTTTTGAGACCATAATTAGACTTTAGAGTTTGGGTCAACTTTACCCTTAGTTGGGGATATGTTAGGTCAACCAAGGAGCTTGACCTTGAGAGTGTGGAGAGAATTGAACTTGTGGCTTCTGAATAGGAAAGATCTTTTATCCACAGAGACTTAAACCAATTGAGCTAACCCTCGGGGCTCAATTTATTATTATTATTATTTTTGTTAACTATAAAAATAATTAATATATGTGTTAAAATATATATACATTTAAAAAAAGATTTAACAAGATTCCATCATTGAGATTCACCCTTTTACCATGAAAATTCTTGAGATGTAAACAATCTTTGTTACAATATCATAAGAATATTAGAAAATATTATATGGAGATTAAATCCTACAATCCACTTAATAATTTATGATAACTAACACAACCATATAATTTAAAGGGTTGGAAAACACCAATAAATGTCAAAACACTTATATCTTTCACATTGCCGAATTGAAATAAACATATAATTAAATTATAATTTTATTATAAATTATTATAATTATTAATTACAAATAAAAAAATATATGAGTTAATCATATATATATATTTAAAAAACATTGTAATATAATTTTTAATCATGAAAATTCATCTCTACTTTATCATAAAAATTTTAACTCGTAAATAAACATGATTAATATCTTAAATTTGTATTTCTTTAAAGTTAATAATTTGGGTAATTTCTTTATTTTTAAAAGATTCGAATTTTTTAATAAATAAAAATTTGGTATTCTTTTTAAAGATAATAATTTTGGTGATTTTTAAATAGACCAAAATTTTAGAAAAAGAAAATTATGGACAAAGTTAATTCATTTAAATCAAGTAAAGAAAAATGAAGGTTGGGATAAATTTATCATTGCCTTTTTGTGAGTTGATGATTTCAATAATCCATGGTTTTTATATTTATGTTATGCAACCTATTTAAAGGCATCATTGTAATACCTTTAATCATGAAATAATAATCCTATGATTCAAAACTAGTTTTCCTAAAAGTATTTCCAAGCTAAACTATTTTTATGGTGTACACCTAATATTGTTGTTATATTTTTATCATGTTGATGTCCTTCAATTTATTTACTTTTATAATACAAATCTTTATTTTATAATCACAAATGAAAGATCCTGGCATAAGGTCCTCTCCTTTACCTCAATGGATGGAATTGCAAACACTATATAACTTGTATCTCTAAATCTATATTGACCTCTTCACATAAAATTATCAAATAGCAAATACAATTATACAATTATCATGCAAATTATCGAATAACAAATGGCATCATGTGAATGCATTCTTACCATTTCACATTTACATAATACAATTATGAAATTACCACGCAATAGCAAATGACATATGACATCATGTGAATACATGGATTTATAAAACAAAATGACGTCATATGGATATGTAAATCTATAAAACAAACATTTTATAAAAATGGATTAACATGTGATTGTGCTAATTCTGTATTTATTTTTTTATTTTATAACAATTTAAATTCTATTGTCTGAGATTCTTGGTTATTTGTCAACCCATTTCATACAAACTTTCATCCATTTTAAAATAAGACTTTTAAAATTTTAATTTAATTTTCTATATCAATAAGTGAATGATAAAAATTCAACCCAAACCTTAAAAAAAAGGCGTGACAGAAATTGCAACCAAGATTGTGACACATTGCAGAGATCAAGTTAATACAGATAGAAATAGTTAAATCATACACAATTATAGAAACACAATCATATTATGCACAAATGGTGTATGTGTAAACACACTCACACACGGTTACATTCAGATTACTCTTTTAAATAGAGTTTCCGAGATCCAACTTATTCCTAAATTAGATAGAGAGGTTGAGAGAATTTCTCAACCATCACAAACCAACTTCTTAAATATGGAATGTAAGCATTAACTCCAACATCCCCCCTTAACGATTACATTACATGAAAATAACAAAATAATCAAGCTTATCAGTAGATGCTCCACCAAGTTGCCTCATAACCCTCGGAAAGGTGTAGTTGGCAAGTTGAATTCCTGAGTTCCCTTCCTCAACTCCCGAATCAAGGACCTCCCGAAGTCAATTACTGGAAAACATCCCAATCTATCGCATAGCCTCATTAGGAAACCACTTCCATGTCTACCACTAATGAGGGATCCTTCCCTAGATCCACAACTGCCATACTATCTGGCCAACCATCCATATTGAGCCTTACTGCTACTTGATCTTTAAGTACTGGCATCAGACACATAGTTGAACTGCTGGTTATTTTTAAAAGAGTTTAATAGGTTCACTCTCTTCATTGAATTCATCATCAGAATTCAATTGGTATTCATCTGTGGTTATATTTGCTAATTCTTTCCCTTTTAACACATCACTAGCACGACTTCTGCAATTCCACGTTGTGTGCCCAATTTTCCTACAATAGTAGCATTTAATGTCACCTTTGTTTGCATTTTTCTTTCTCATCCTTGACTTTGTCCACAAGGCATTTTCTACATGAGAGTTCTCTTCGGCATCCTCTGGTTTCAGTCGCTTTTCCTCCCCCAGAAGTGCTGCAATTGTCTCTTGCAATGTTTGTGTAGACATTTGACTCAAAGTGAAAACAACATTACTATAACTTGAAGGAAGACTATTTAATAATATAGCTTTAACATCTTCATCCTCCATCTTAGTCCCAGTTTCACTTAATTGTCTTAAAAGAGACATTAAATTATTTATATGACTCGACATAGATGTCTCCTCATTCATTTTCAGACTAAATAATTGCAGCTTTATGGAAAATTTTGCATCTGTAGATTTTACACCAAACAATTGAGCCAAATGTTCCCATATTTCCTTTGATGTTTTAGTAAGATCTACATGATGTAATTGCGAATCAGAAAGAGCAAGTCCAATAATAGACTTAGCTTTTTCATCTCTATTTTTCCATTCAAGTAACTCTTTGGCATCTGTAAGTGTTGCTTCTGAACCATTCACTATTCCCCACAAGTTTTTTAATTGAAGTTGTATTTTTACTTTCCACGAGGGAAAATTTAAACCACTGAATTTGTCTAACACCATAAACTCCATGAGAAAGGAGAAGAAAAAATAAAATACCTTTTCTAAAATGGTAAGAAAAATCCTGTTGTGGAAAAAATGATCTTACAGGGTTGGGAAAAACCGTGTGTTCCTCACCTCAATTTCTTACACCAATAATAGTTGATTGCCTTTCGATCGGATTCAATTATACCTGGGCGTTTGGTGTTGAACATTGGCTACAAGCTGCACTTCATTCATAAACTCTCGTTTTCCCTGTCCAGATCTTACAGACAACTTCTTCACTACTATTTCTATAGGGCCGTGGCATCGTCCATCTCCAGTCTGCAGCTGCGCGGTATTGATTAGTGGGTGAATGCATTGAGAAGAGAATGGTTTTTATTTGTGGATATGGGCATCGGGCCACTTTTTCTTTACAAAAATAGGAGAGGTGAAAACGCTACAGATAAATATTTTATAGGCTCATGCTCGCACTCGATGCCTCTCAGTTGCTGTGTAGGTGAGGTGACTGCATCTCATCTTTTCTGATCAAAGTGTCGGTCTCTCAATTTCTGCGCATGGGTTATTTGCCTGGTTAAAATGGCAAACTTCAGGCTCTGATATCAAGATAGAAATAGTTAACTCATACACAATTACAGAAACACAATCATATTATGCACAAATGGTGTATGTGTAAACACACTCACACATGATTACATTCAGATTACTCTTTTAAATAGAGTTTGTGAGATCCAACTTATTCCTAAATTAGATAGAGAGGTTGAGAAAATTTCTCAACCATCACAAACTAACTTCTTAAATATGGAATGTAATCATTAAATCCAACAAATACCTTAGACAAATTGCTAATTAAATTATACTTTTAAATTGTGAACATATAATCTTAAATTTAAAATTGTGAACGTGGCATCTTTAATTACAATTCCATGAACCTTAAACTTATACAATGAAGTATGAATAGGACATGTGATGCAGTCTTGATTCACCTTCAGCCTTTTAGATGATCCCACATGATCTCCTCGACCACAACAACAATATGTGCCTCCAGTTATAATTACGACAATATAATGATATTAATTGATTTATCGCAGAAGGTTAGCTTATGCCAAAGTAAATTAACTAATTTTCATTAACATGCTCAACTAAACAAGACTGCATTGCAGTGGAATACCTGCCGAATATGAGATGCGATTTTGGGTGTATGGATAAAATGTCGATGCCATGAACATTAATATTGTTATAAAACTATGGTTCTTTGTTATCCGTTGCTGCTTGTCTACACACGCTTGGGATAATTTGGGATGGTCAAACCAATCATGTAGTATGTATGAAGATTAATAATGTATTGCCTTGACAAATTCTTTCAGAATATTTACAACTTTTTCATTTTATCTCCTGCAGTATGCCAATTTGGAGGTGTTGTTTTTCCTATATTATATAGGTGAAGGGCAATCATAACCATCAGAGAAAGCATTGGTGCTTGTTGGCGTTTCATACAAGTTATTCCCGTGGTTGCATTTGAGCAGAGGTTTTAATATTTGGTTGGTAATTTTCGGGGATTGGTCATTGTTTGAATGGCTACCCTGTAGATAGTGTACAACTCTATAGTCCTGAATCCCTAATGGACAACCTCTTTTTACTGCGAACAATATCAAACGATACTATTTATTAAAAAATATGCTCCATACCATTTCAATTACTGTCATACTGTAAGCCAAGTATGGTAATAGTCGAGTCTATTTTTTTGGAAATAAATTTTATTTTTGTTAGCATTTTATGTGTTTCTGTTCTCCTTTGAACACTGTGTTTTCCCAAGTATGGTTTGTTTGGATGATAATAATTGTATGGGAGGTTGGGGGTGTCAATCAAATAGCTAGTTGAGCACATCTCATTTTCGTTTTATTTTTATTATATCAGTATAGGTGCTAAGGCATCCTCACCTTTAACCTCAATGCTACATTCTCGATCTTCAACTAGATATCAATGAATGGTGAATGGTGGAATTAATAGGTTGAGTACTTGTTTAGTCAAACTAAGGCCAGCTAATTCAAGAAACCTAAAGTAATCAAACAATCCTACAACCATCTTTTAATGGCATTGTCATTGTTGATATTGATAGTATGCATGCATACTTGTACTGAAATGGTTATGCCAGTGAGCTCCACATGGAATACATCAATTCTTTCCTTGGATCTATCGACATCAAATCTTTTGCAGACAATTGTAAGAGCATATATGGAGTTTTACTTGGACGGAATTGGATCACAGTAAAATTTGATAAGCTCCACATGGAATACAACAATTCTTCTCTTGGATTTATTCCACATGAAATAGTATGCATAGAATCGTAAGAGGACATATGAAATTTTGCCAAGGCGAAATTGGATCACATTAAAATTTGGTGGTCATATAAGTTATCAATCTAATCTATGGATCCATCTTATCCTGAGATTTATTGAAAATCAAACTTTAGAATGATTACTATTATTAAATGTTGCATTTTGTTGAAGTTGTTTTTGTTGATACCCAGAACATAAGAAGGCTGCTAAAATGTTTTGGAAGCTATATAATATCCTCCAAAGGATTGCAAGATCCATATAGTAGTGGAGGGTAAAACATCTTTCTTTATATATTACTTTGTAACTTCATCCAAAGACTAATTAATTAAGAGTTGTATTTCCATGGAATTCCAACTTCTAGGTATAACTGATTTTCCATTGGTAACTAGGATATTATAGTAGTAGAAAAACTCTGGGTCGGGCTTTCTTCATAGTACTAATACCAAAAAAACCACCTTATTTTGAATACACAGGAATTAAAATACTTACTCCAATGACTTCTCTTTGCAGACAATGAGAGCACCCACAACAACAAAAATAGAAAATCCAATGTGAAACTATAAAACAAGAAAGTAAAAATATAATTATCTTACACAGATATAAAAATAAATATTTCATAAAAATCTCCAAAAAGTTAATATTAAGAAAAATGAGGACTGGAAAAACTGTGAAGGATATGTTCTAACATGGAAAAAGGAATTAGAACATTACCATGTAAAACAATAAAGCTTCCTTGCATTCATGTGCCCTACTGCCCACTTGTTTACCCTTTTTTTGTTTGTTGATTCAGTTGCCCACTCGTTTGCCTTTTCCTTGTTTGCTTATTCAATTCCATCATCCTGCCCACTCCAGTGTTTGCAACACTTGCAAATTCAAAGTTAACTTTTTTCGGATTGAAACCCAGTTTTGTTATTTACACCTTCTCCACTTTAATGGATAATCCAACAAAATCTCAACCTCGCAAACATTAACCTTGGCTAATTGGTTAAGGAGAAGCACATATACAATGGTTGGGACGATAAGTTTATGTTCCAGTGTTTGTAACACTTGCAAATTCAAAGTTAACTTTTTTTCGGATTGAAACCGAGTGTTGTTCTTTCCACCTTCTCCACTTTAATGGAAAATCCAACAAAATCTCAACCTGGCAAACATTAACCTTGGCTAATTGGTTAAGGAGAAGCACATATACAATGGTTAGGACGATAAGTTTATGTTTGGTGACAGGTGACCAAATGCTAAGAGGTGGTGGAAGCAAGGTTAGGACGATAAGTTTATGTTTGGTGACAGGTGACCAAATGCTAAGAGGTGGTGGAAGCAAGTCGCTTAAAGCAGTGACACTTGAATAGCTGAGTGAAACTTGAATGGTAAAGAGGTGACATAATTGCCTAAAAAAGGTAGTGAGGTAACTTTGAATAAATTTATTTTCCATGCAAATTAATTTAACATAAAATGTTATGAACTAATGCTAACCTAGGCTAGCATTAGTCATCTTCATCTTTTCTTATGTTTTAACTTTATCTTAGCTTTTTGTGAAAAAAGTGACTTTTTCATTGCAATAAAACTTCAAAGGCTTCAATGGGTATGGTTGGCCAACTAAAAAAACTTGTCAATATTTAATAAGTTGATAAAAACATTTATAAAATATGAAAGGAAAATTTTAATTCTAAATTATCGTTTTGATCAAGGGTAATGCTAGGGAGAGCGAAATCGATCCCTATATACTTGCTACTTTACGCAGTATAATAAATAGAATTAATTTTTTAATAAGAAATAACACAACAATATGGTTGATGGAAGATTATGGTGGATGGAAGATTAAAATTGTTGAAATGAACAATTATATTTAAAAAAGAATCTTAAATTTAGAACCCATTCCAAAATGATTGTATGAAAAACTAATTCCAAAAAAATTGTAAGAAAAATCACTTTTAATTTTACTCTTTCTCACTCAAAGCATTAATTTTTTCAAATTTTACCTATTACATCTCAATTCATCATTTATAATCTAGTTTTTTTAATACAATAAAATGAAATATGATACCGAATACAGAATATGAGATAATGTTCAAGCATAATAATAAAATTATTGAAATAATCTAACTTTTCTCGGAGGCAACTTTAGTTTTCAATGTGTCATTAATTCACTTTAATTTTCAATATCTAAAACTTTTCTTTTCAATGTTTCCTAGATATTTATAACTGTTAATTAGGAAAAAAATATATTGAAAATGTTTTTAAATGATATTAAAAATAATATAATTTTATTTTATTTTCATAAAAAAATATATTTATTATAATCATGAGTCTTTGTTTCTGAAAAATATAAGAAGATAATTGTTAATTTATATGTTTGGGTTTTTTATACGAATATAGAAACATGAGTATTAGTAATGTGGAAATAAAGAATAATAATATTGAAGAAATGAGAAGTGTACATAGACAAAGACTATTTGAAGACAAGGAGTAAATCCTATGAATGAACTAATTGAAATGGAAAAGGAACTAAAGAGGATACAAGAAAAATGAGCAACAAAGATTGTGAATGTAACAAACAACTAATGATTAAAGGGAAGAACAACAAAGGGAGGATCATGAAAGAAAAAGGCTAAAATGACAAAAGCAGAATGAGGATGAAAGGGGAGAAGAACGAAGAAATAATTCTGAAAGAAAAGATTGAAATTTTAAGCAATGAATGAGGATGAAAAAGAAGAACAAAGAAGTCAAAATAGAGAACAAGTAATATCACATCGGAGAAGACAATCAATAGGGCTCAATGATGTAAGGTCAATAATTCAACCTCTTTCTCCTACATGTATGAATCTCAAAATTCATCAACCAATGGAGAAATATGATGATGAACATGAAATGATGCCCAATGTACGATTGGGTATGAATCTTGAAAATCATCAACTAATGGAGGAATGTAATGAAGAACTTGAAATGATGTCTAATGTATGAGCAATTTCATCTAAAGATGAAGTTACTACACATAATTGATTTCGCGAAAGAATTGATAAATTAGGTCAACTCAAATGTGCCATGTGTGTGAGGAGTCATATCATGGAATTCAAGTGTTGACTACTAATAGAGGTCCAATGTGTACAAGATGTAAATGAGAGGGTAATAAACATATATTTTCATCACAAAATCATATGAATCATGGGCTCTAGCCTTTGATCCTTGGAATTCTTACACGAGTTGAGGAAATGTTGATAGTATGAGCTAGTCCAATTTTGCAAGTAATGCATTCAATAGGTGGCCAATACAAATATAGAGGACAAACAATTAATTTTTCTTAAGATGTCAAAGATTTTTCCAAGAAATTACCTCGACATATTAAATATTTGGATTTAATGATAGTTGTGTGAAGAAATGGCTAGCAAAGTTCAAGCTATGATTTCACTGTTAGAAGGAAAAAGGTACTAGTTGCATTATTCTATAAAATTCAAAATGATCCATATTATGAAGGTGTAGAAATTGAGCCCACGGGGCTTTGGATTGACGGTGAAAGGGTGTGTTGTTAAGGCACTCCTTGCGATAGGTCACTGGTTCAAATCCCCCGTGGGTACTTAGGTAGTCTTAACTAGAAAAAAAAAGTGTAGAAATTGATATGCATGTTATGGAAGAGATACCAGAAAAAACAAAAAATATGTCGCATATGATTAATTCTATTATACTACTAGATATGGATAGTGACATGGACTTTGCAATGTTAGAAGGAGCTCCAGGTTGTGAAGATGCTCTAGAATATTGTAACACAACATCCTTTGTTGCAAGGCCTCCAAATTCACCTAGGGAAATTTAACTTATTCGAGTATAGCAAAATAATCCTAATGGAGAAGTAAACCAACCAAATGTGAAACTATAGATATTATTAATTAGCCTACAATTGGTTCATCTCCCATAAATGAGTATAATACTGAAGGGTTATTTGATATGGAATTTCAGACATTGTTCCCTAGAGGAGAAGCTGATTGGTTACAACCACCACTAAGAAATGTGTATCTTCATGAGTATGCAAAACATCTCCTCAGATTTCATGAAAACAGGTTTGGGAGACATCCTCAATTTATATATTTTTTACTTAATATTATCATGAGCATCATGATCAAGTGTCTTTTGCAATTTTTGTTAAAAAAAATATGACATAATTACCTACAACAATTGATGTGTTAAGGGAGAATTGACAAAATATTCCCAATTCTAAAATTTCAGATAGATTGATGAGATTTGGACAATTTCTAAGAGGAACACGTGCATATTGGACTAAATGTCATGCATAATTATGTGTCTTGGTTCAACGAATTGGGACTCCTACAATATTCTTCACACTGAGTGTAGCAGATATGCAATGGTCATATTTGCATGTATTGATTCTTGACACCTCACCTACAAATCCAAAGGAAACAAGGAAATGGAGATGCCAAAATGTGATTGATAATCCTCACATTGTAGTAAGTTATGTGAATTTGAGACATACATTGTTTTGAGATGATTTTTTTTTTCAGAATTTCATCATGTTGCAGATTTTTGGTGTCATTATGAATAGAAACATCGTGGATCTCCACATATGCATGGGTTTCTTTGGCTAAAAAATGATCCCAATATGGAAAAATTGAATCGCAATGACCCCACTCAAGTTAGACTTGGAAAATAATACTTTGATATATCTTTCCATGTATTCAGTCCACGCAACAAAAATCAAATAAATATCCCTATTCAATGAAATGATGACGATCATCCTTGCTTAAAGAACAATGAACAAATATTTCAATCTGATGTAATGATGGACTATGAAGAAATTCTCAATTGTGTTGAGTGCAACATAACGTGCAATGAGAAATCATACCTTCAAAAAAAGGGTGGGAAGTTGGTGTCTAGATATAAGGCACCATGGGAGTTATACAAAATATCAAGACTTTGTGTTGATGAGAGTGGAGAAAAAATATATGAACCCAGATGAAATGATGATATATTTGAAATATTAATAATGTGGCATGCAAATATGGATTCGAAACTTGTTCTTT
>APFE031392183.1:1564-16232 GCA_000404065.3 Pinus taeda | reverse complement strand
TAAGCGGGTTGTGACTGTGTCCGTTATAAAAGGATTTCAAGTTCCCTAAATGTCAAGCTCTATGTTTCAATGTAAATGGTTATGGGGAGTGATTTGGATGCCTAGCTGCGCCTGCCCCCCCCCCCGATTTCTCTCTGTCTAGATAACCCTATGAGCCCTTCCTTCTTTCCTTTCTTTCTCGAGCACATTCGTTAACAAGTTCTAGTTCTAAAGAAGAGCCAAAAGTAGGGTTGTGAAATAATAGCTATAAGCAGCAGCAGTCTATGAAGACAAGTCCCTTTCCTGTGCATATTCCACAGAAGATTCCGGTGGGGTCTGAATCATGTAAATAGGCATGGGTTGACCCATCAAAACTTAGATTAATAAGCAATTTGGGTTGGTTCTAGACCCTTCATTTCAGTGAATCTTCATGGAAAAATATCGACATACTCACGAAGTAGAGATACAATCCCTGCTACCATATGCTCATCCTGGTAATCCCCTATAACATATAGTTTCGACTCATCCTTGGTTCCAATGTTAGCCTGCTTTGTTCACAATGGCTCATGGTAATACATTGGATTGTTGGAATCCCCTGTGTCATATACTGTGTAGTGTCTTTATGTTTCTTTGAACCACATATGCTAAATCCCCTTTACGGGGTATACATCTATGGGGTCTCTTTTTATAGGTACTGCAACTACAGTGTCGGCCTCTGTGTGGACTTCCTATGTGGGGTCTTCCTCTATGGAATCCCCCTCTACGGAACCTACATTCAGACACTATGGGTGGTCCATCTGTGGGAAACGCTATATGTACTGAATTACCCTTACAAATTTTGTATTCTTCCCACACTGAGTGACAAGAGTTCTGTCACTTTACCGTAGCTTCTCTTTTAGGCGATGAGTATAAAGCCAAGCCCAGTAACTAGGAAATTAGCTAGGCTAATTAGCGCAGTTGAATAATGCAGCAGCCATGGTCAAAGCCACAGTTGAGTAGCCAGGCATCCCAGTGGAGTAGCGATATAGTTAGCCCAACCCATCTATGACAAGCATCGAGTGCATTTCAACCTGGATCGACTGTTGGATCAAAACTTGGCATCAAGTACCGGCATCCTGTCATCGAATCACCACTTGGCAATCATAGGAAAACTATCTGGAAGGGTATAGTTCAGTAAAGAGAAAATCCATTTTGGATGTCTGATGAGGGAAACATTGCGTAGACCTAATAAATAGTCTAAAAGGGCATTTGCGTGCATTTTACGACTACTTGACACGCCCAAGGGAGCGGAGTGTTAGTGCCCTGCGCAGACTGAATATAACCCTTTGACTCATTCCCTCCTAATTGATAGCCCGATGAAATGGTGGTAGTTAGTTATATATGAGCATGTGGTAGTTTAGGTTCAGTGTGCAAGGAAGAGAAAGCTCGTAGCGTAGCCAAGCAATTGTCTTTCTCCTATATCCTATTTGAGATAAGGGGCCCGACACCGCTAGCTCTCAATTAAGGTCTCATATTAGGAGGGAAAGCTCTAACGGAGTGTTTGGCCTTACAGAGGGGAAGGCTTCCTCAAATTTCCTCTGCTTAAAGTCAGCCCCTCTTGTCCTCTCCTTATTAGTCAAGCCATTGCCGTTTGGCTTATTTGGGTGGGGTGCCTTAGTCGAGCAACTAAAGTTTCGCTCTCCTTAGATTGAGAGCCCCTCCAGTCTGCTTTCCTAACGTCAAGCCAAGAAATAAATTTCAATTTACTTATTGGATGGCCCTCTCAAATAATAACTAGCGTTGATCGAGCCTGCCGGCCCTTGATGCTTATTGTGTGGGGGAGCTGGTCGAGCGTCTAGCATCCTCTCCTTATCAGTCGAGCCCCCTGTCGGGGTCCTTGCACTAGGAAGCGCAGCCTCTGGCTTCCTGCTTTCCTACACAAAGCAAAGCAATAATTCAATTTACAATATTGGGGGCCCCCTCTCAAATAAGTTAACTACACGGTCGAGCCCTGCCGGCCCCCTTGATGATTATTGGGTGGGGGGCACTGGTCGAGCGTGCTTCACATCCTCTCCTTATTAGTTGAGCCCCCTGTCAGGTCCTTGCACTAGGAAGTGCAAGCCCCTCTGGGTCCTTTCTTTCCTAGCGTCAAGCAAGGCCCTACCGGTCCTTGCCCGGTGCGGACAAGCAGTAAATTACCTTGCCTTCCTTTCCATTAATTCCAACTTGACAGATAGATTGATTGGGTCATTAGCAGCCTTCTTTCCATCAGATCGAACCAATGAATAGCCTAGTTCCTTCCCACCCCTTTTACTACTTCTTAGCTTACTTTCTTACCTACCTAGTGAATCAAGCCATCCCACCTATCATAACTCATCTGGTACACCAATCTACTCATGCCTACCTAGCTTGAGTGAAGGTCAGATCACCTACCCTACCCTATTCCCTCAGAGCTCAGCATGCCAAAAAAGAGGTGTTGCATACTCCGATAAGAGGTTGCAAACTCTGATAAGAGCCCCCCTAGTCCCATTTCTCTTTGTCTAGAACATTGCTCCATCCTGCCCTTCTTGTTTCCGTCCCCCCGGAAAAGAGAATGGCCGGTCTTGCTTACCCGTGGGTCCCATCAGCTGTATAACCATCGGTATAGTTTGGATATAACGCCCCTTGCTCCCCATTACCAATTGTTGGATGGCATGGATGTTCGTCTTACTTCTTTCTTGATCGGATCAGATGGATCGGGCCCATAAACCCTCTTGGATCGGATGAAGAGCTGGCTTGGCTTTAATTGGCAGAATGATGTTTCAGATGCTAAAGACTTTGCCGAACCACCCCACCTTGTTGCTATTGAACCTACCTCAACATGCCAACCTTAGGACCTATGAGACAACCAACCATTCCTACCCACCCTGATTTCGATCAACCTATCGATTTGAAGCATGAAGACCTGACAAAAAACCCATATGGCGATTACCCATGAAGGATGTGGTGCTGGTCCATACTGAAGATATTGCTTTCACTCCGTGCCTCACTTTCTTGTTTCTTGCTGCCAGTACAGGAAGGAACTATCTCACCTTTCTACTGGCCTTAGTATGGGGGATCATACCTAAATTCGACCTCGGAAGGCAGATCCAACACTGTGAAAGAAGTAGCCCCTGCCTTACTACTATTTGATGCCATCTTGGACAGGGAGGTTTCTTCATGGCCTGGGATCAAGAAGGAGACCAATCCGTAGGCGTTAAGCAAGGGGAGAGATAGTAGACGCCATCACTCTACCGCAATGGATTTACTCCACTTATATATCACTCAAGGTTGTGCTATCATGGCATCAACACTAGAATTTTGTCCTGATTCCTTCCGTCTTCACACTCACTTTCCAGCAGGAACGAGAAGGCCCTACTCACAACAAGTAGACAGGCTCCACCTTTTCTTAATTAAGACTTGTGCGTAAGGAATAAGATCATAGATAGGGCAGGTAAGGAAAGAATACCCTATCGACATTCTATCTATAGATAGTCTTTATACAAAGGGAGGAAACTCATTCTTTTAACTAAGGGCTTTCCTGCAGCTAAGGACGTCGGGAACTCAGGGATGGAAGCAAGGGGGAATCTAATATATATATATCTTCCAGGTTGGGAAGAGCTTACCCTATCTGCTATCCAGTTAGCTCTAGGCTTGCTTAAGCAGGTGGCAGTAGAGAGGGCAGGTAGGTGAGACTGTGTTCTTCCTATTGGTTTTCACATCCCTCACCATATGAATAATGAGTGACCCTAAGAAGTAAGGGCCCTAGGTTTTGTTTTATATCGTAAGTAAGCAAGAGACCTACCTTTTTGGCAAGCAGCAGGTTGGATCAGCAGGCTTAGTGGTGTGATTCAAAGTGTTATCGATCATAGTGCTGTACCTGTCATGCCCATCACCTTTAAAGAGATCTCTTTTTACTAGATTGGCTTCAACCTTGTAGGCTTGTTGATTCATCCTAGGGAATCTTCATTGGCTTACTCCCACTCATACCTTGGAGGTTGAAACCCTAAAATCTATAGGCAGGTTCCATAATATCTAGGGAAAGGTAGTTCTCAATACCCGTGAGATAACTAGGGTCTCTCTACTCTACATTATCATTTATGTATCTTTACAGTAGTAGATCTACTGTTGACTGATTATATATAGTAGATCTATTTTAGATTGTAGGATCGGGTGAAGCCTTGTCTCTGGGAAGAAAAATATATGCTTGGATCTCATAATATTCATTAGCCAGCAATGCCTGGTTGTTGGGAAATGCATGGTACTGGACAGGTCCATGGAATGATGTTGAGGTAGCGACTTGTGCAACTCCACCGATAGGCCTCACAGGGGGAGGTTCAATCAGGAGATTGGAGGGTCCTGCTCCTCTAAACCTGGGACATTCTAAGATATGGTGACCTTCCATATGGCACCTTGTACACCAAACCTGAGGCTTACCCACCTTTGAGATGGCCAGCTCTTGGATTCTTTCATTGAGGGTAGCGAGATGACTCTGTACATGGATGGGATAGTTCTGTTCCTCCTCTCTATTCCGCAACCCTCATAGTGCTTGGGTACCCTGCCATGGACTCTATCTTCATAGCCCATTCCAGTGCATCAGTAATGGAGGAAATCTTCTATTACATGAGTGGTATTTTAGTCAGTGGCAGCAGTCTCTGGATGTACCACTCTCTCTAGTGTGATTCATGAAGAGGGTTGGTTAGCTTACCCAACGCATCCTTGAATCTCTGCATATATTCACAAGCAGTTTCTACGTTTCTCTGCGTGATATATCTAATATCTGTAATACCTTATTGCTCTAACTGAGGCAACTAAAAGTAGCTGGGAATATCTATTTCCTCACCATATGAATAGTGAGTCCCTACCGGGCCTGACCCCGGCCTATCGAGAACTGGTCAATTGGAAAGGGAAAAGGTGGCATATCCAGGTGGTCATTCTTAGAGTTCAACATGCTTTCAAAAGTGGAGAATTTCACTAGTGGGAAGGTGGCCTATCAGTTAGACATTAGTAGCCCTGCTACCCGCTAAATTGGAGAGTTCAAACGCTTTCAAAAGTGGGAAATTCAGTACAGAAAGGTGGCGTGTCAGTTAGAAATTAGTAGCCTTGGAACCTGGTAAATTGGAGAGTTGAAACGCTCATCAAAGTGGGGAAATTCATGAATGAAAATGTGGTGTATGTAGGATGCCAAGCCGAGTATCCCAGTTGATTAGTCCAACCAAATAGCGCAGTAGCCATAGTCGAGTATCCCTGTATCCAAGCCAATTCAATCAGTCGAGTAGCCAAGCCTGGTATTCCATCACACCCCTGATCCCAGCCCCTGATCCCAGGCGAGTAGAGATAGTAGCCCTACTAGAGTGACCAAGTAGAGAAAGAGTAGCCAAGCCTAGTAGCCCAACCCAGGTAGGATCTATTGTTCCGTATTGATAAGTGAGGTAGGCATCGAGGTCGAGGGTAGAGAGGGTCAAGTTCGAGGGCTATGTTTGGCAAGGGCGTTTCCAAGGGCTGTTGGTTTGCTGCTTTTTTTCGGTTCACTGACAAGATCAAATATCTCATCAGGTAGGTGAGACTGTGGCCTTGAGTTTATATCACCTACCTAGGTTTGTTTAGCATAAGTAAGATCTATTGGGCAAGTAGCAATCAACTACTATCAGGTATCATGTGTCAGCTTTCATCAGTCCTAGCCGATCTCTCTTTCCCATCCGAGAAAAGAAATCAATATAGTGAGCAAGGAGCACATAGGTAATCCCGTGTCGATTCATTTCTTCTTCCAGCCCACCTCTTCAAGTAGCCCATGGTGGCAAGGATGCCGCACTAGCCCCAGCTTAACCGACATTTGTTGCTCAATATTGCAAACCTCTACCTCCTCGTGGGGCAAGAATAGGAGGGAAAGATGCGAAAACCTCTGCAAGCTAAAATGGACAAATTAGTAGGATGGTAAGTATGCTCAATGTTAAGGCACACATCCATCCCCCGGCAGGTGAGGTGAGCTGTCGAACTCTGACCTATGCAAGTTACTTATTTGAGAGGCACCCATAAGTAAATGAATCGCTAGTGACTCGAACTGATAAGGAGAGGGACGTTAAGTGACGCGACCAACGCCCCCCACCCAAGAAGAAAAAATGAAATACACTGAGTGACTCGTTGATAAGGAGAGAATGCGGGAAACATGAATCGAGCCAATGCTAGGTACTTATTGAAAGGGCACCCAATAAGTAAAATGAATTTGATCAAAAAGCCATAGTTGGAAATGCCTAGCCTCCCTTCTGTAGCAATAGGTTCCACCTTCAAGGCATATGTTTAAGTTTCCTTGTTTTATGTAATAGGGCCCCTGCCCCCAGTCACTGGTACTGGGAAGATAGCTCCTCTAGGTTTCTCAACTGACGAGTGGCACACTAGAGGTGGTAGTGGAAGACCTATGCCTACGCGCATTGCCTGTTTACCCTCTTGGGCCTCTTCTTCACTATCAGATGTGACGCTAATAGTGACCACATTAGATGAGCTTTTCATATTTTTAGCTGCCGGAATGACCAAAAGGGCTTAGAGCTCGGCGTTATAATAAATTCAGAAGGTATTTTCATTTTTCTCGTGGAAGGTGAAGGATCCTCCAAGGCCTTCCCAGCAGTGGATTGTAGGGCATGTCGTTAGAAATCACATAACACGTGATTTCTATTGGACTTATGGGCAGCTTAACTATTGTCGACCACTGGGAATGGAATGTGGACTTGCAATGCTCGGCTCTATTGTGGTTTAAACCACTCACTATTTGGAACTTATCCAACACTTAGTTTTCGTTGCCTGGGCCAAACCAGAGGCTATAATATTTAGTTCAGAAGGAATACTAGCCTATTGGATGTGAAATATGTTCCAACCAAACACAGTTACTTATAGGGGAATGGGTGCTATCACCAAAATATGGGGACAAGTTTGATGTAGATATGTCCGGGCATATATGGATAACCTGAGTAGATATGAAATAATATAAGCTCTTCCTCTAGCCAAAGGTTAGAGCATAGGCCATCCATGCTCAACCTATAAGCCAAGGGGGAAACTATATGAAAGGTAAAGGGTATAGCTTAGTAGCCATAATCTCATTTTTATATCCCCAATGAGGATTCATATTTCCCCGAAATATGAGGTTCGGCAAAAAGGATGCGTAAGCAGGCTCGACTGATAAGGCCACCATCACCCTTCTTTGGTGTGCAATGTGTCTCCTCTAAACTGTGCTTACATTCTTTTGGGCATTCCCTATTAGCAACAACGACACACTTTATATCATATTCACACTCATCAGTAATATCTTAAGCATGAGGGCCACACCGATGTCCTCACCTCGGCTACTCCCACAACTCCTTGACATATGAAACTACTGCGACTAGCTATGCGTCTGGATCTTATGGATATGTTCTCGCCTTCACTACTGGATCAATAAGGTAAATTGACCCTGCTGCTTATGGTGCTGGTGCTAGATCTACCGAAGCTACTGGATCTGTTCCTATTTATGATGCCTTTACTTGTGCCCTAGCTGCTTTAGGCTCTGCTTCTGGAACTAGTGAAACTGTTGGTTCTTCAACTGTCTATGCAACTATTTATGCTCTTCATCTTTCGCTGCATCTTGAACTACTCGTGTTGCTTCCCTTGCCCTTGGTGGTGGTGCCGGTTCAACTACTTCATCTTCTGAATCAGCTGCTGCTAACTCTACATCTCAACCACGAAGGTCATAATCTCACTCATCAGAACCAGGATCTCCACCTCCTATAGAAAGCTATCCACCTAGGTATGATGCTCCAAAGAGAAGGATTGAATAGGTACCGGTGACTGATCGCATAGTCACACCAGTGGCTTACCTTTACAAATGGAAGTGGTGCTACGGGCTCTCGATCTGGAAGATCTGGATCTGGGAAGAAAACTATATGAATATTAGTCCCCCGTGCAGCAAAGAAAAGGTTTTCTACTGTAAAATCTCTTTATGAAAGAGTGCTTGTTGTCTAAGCTCATCAAGCTCATTCAACTGTTGTATCCTTTCTTAACTCTCTCAATTTGAATCCACTTCCTTCTCCTTCTATTGGACTTGGTTAGGCGGTGGACTTGGCTTATGGCCTCTGTCTGTTGGACTTGTTGTCCTTGTTGGACTTGGTGAGGCTGGAGGTTTAGGCTTCTATTTCTGTCTGAAGTTGAAAGGCTTCAGGTTAGAGGTGAGTTTACAGGCTAAGGCAGAAGTTGAAAGGCTCCTGGCAAAAGGCTCCTGGTGAAAGGCTTCTGGCTAAAGGTAACATGCTTATTTTGTTGGCCCTGTTTAGGCTTCTGGCCCTTGGTTACAGGCTTCAGTTTCCTAGCTTCTGGCTCTCGATCATAAGGAACTAGACCAAGACCAACCACCTATGTTGTTGTTGGATCTACTCGTGCTAGTGGTGTTGGTGCTGGTACTGCTCAGGTAGGCAGAATATTTCCTCTATCCCTACGACAAGCTGGATGGTTGAAAGGTTACCATCCAATAGGGTTGAACTAGCTAGGGTAGGCTCCATGACCAACTATAGATAGTTTAGACCATCCTGAAGCCCCAGGCAATATCTATTTGTTGGGGGGGCTCCTACGGGTTATCCTACTAGTCAAACCGGAAGGCAAGCTGGACCGAGGGTGAGTGTATTAGCTGGACTCCTTAGCTGGACCATCGCTGCCGGAAGGTGTTAACTCAACCGGAAGGAAGGTCGGATGAAACAAAGCATTACCCTGCCTACACGGATTAGGCGCAATAGGATAGATGCTTTCTCTATGCTAGCTCAGCTCAGAAGAAATAAGAGCTGCTGGTCCGGGGAGATCTCGCTGGTTAAGACATTACCTCGACGAGGGAGGCAGGGAGTTCAAGAAAGTCATCTCCATCCGGGGGTGCCATCCTTTCTTTACCCAAAGGGTGCGGTTAGGAAGGGTAGTCTCATCCTCCGAACTACTTCACTTTGATCCATCCAGGGGGTGAGGACAGGCTCTTTCTTTACAGCGAACTAACGGGGCCAGTCTAATCTTTCTCTTTGTCAGAGATGTCAAGCCCTAACTCGATGTCAAGCCGGTTCTGAGTGTTTTGATTTCGGGTTGTTTACCCTTCGCCGGGAGGAGCTAGTCTTGTCCGACCATGCTGAATTGCTGGGTGAGGGCAAGGCTCCTTCATTGTAGTTATCCATCGATTCTCTTTTGAGCTGGACCAGTAGTTAGGTCCCTCCTTCCTCCATTAGGTAGGCATCCGAGGAGCTACCCGGCCTATAGTTGGATTGTTCGTTCAACCGGTCGATTCAAAGCAAATGAGTTTCTCTGGATGTTTGGCCCATGCTTTGTGATTCCTTCAACTACCCTGCCGAATAGTAGGGGAGAGGAAGGTAGGGAAGTAGGGAGGAAGGAATAAAGGAGAAACCTTATTCTTCCTTGCCCTCAGAAGCGCAAGCCCTCCCGACCTTAGATAGGGTGGGAAGAAAGAAAGGCTATGGGACCCTCTTAAGAAGCTAAGAAGGAAGAAGAAAGATGAACCTACCCCTTCCTTTACTTACGATATCAAAGTCGCTAGCAGTGTGGATGATCATCGACCGCCTACAGCTGTGATACGTGCTAGTAGGGATAGACCAGATCATCGGCCGTAATATGATAGGCGTGCTCATTCTTTTTATTACAAGTGGCCGCCAGTGGACGACAATAGGTGTCCGGTACGTGCTTCCAATGATTCTTCCAGGCATGCTCCAGTTCGGTCATTGGCCAGGTGAGTGATGAAAGGATGATGGCCTTGAAACAGGATCTGCCTATGGATCTATAGGCTCTGGAAAAGGATATGGATCTTTACGAAGTGGTAGTCCTTAAATAATAGGTTATGCTTTTGGGTCATAAACTGGATCTCCTGCCTTGGGTAGGTTGGGTGCTGTTTGTTTGCCCTGACTAAGGAAGGAACTACTTGTCCGCATCGGACAAGGAAGGATGGCTTGCCTCACAATAGGAGGGCAAGGAACAGTTTACCATCGTAATAAGTAAGCTAGCTAAGTAATACAGCTTAATATCACTACTACTATGCTCTTGATCCTGTAATCAGAGAGAATCAATGGTCATACTTCATCTATCATTAGGTGGTATTCTCGTAATCATACTAATTCCATTACTTATGAATAGAGCTGTGTTTCACTTACCCATGTATTGAACCTAATCAGTACATGCAAGCTGATATGAGCTTGAACTTGGTGGTATAGGCTTGTATCTAACATAAGCTTTATGTGTACCTTATACATTACCCATTGAAAGATGAACATGCTTGGAATAGAAAGGTAATGAATCATACTTATACATGAACTTAGAACCTCTCCTTAACAGTCGAGCCTACTTGTGCATCCTTGTGGTCGAGCGAGAAATCCCTCTCCCTTATGGTCGAGACCCTACCGGTCCTCTCCTTAACAGTCAAGCCTGCTTGCACATCCTTATGGTCGAGCCCCTTCTTATAAGGCACTTTAGGGTATCGGAAAAGACTACATTGACTCGGCTAATACTACATGTTAAGATAAGAAGATGACTCTTTGACCCTAATACATGGACGTCTCTACCAGTCCCACCCATGCAAACCTACTCCATGCCTTGTTGTGCTGTCAGCCCACCTCATTTCACTTCAATGTTGTATTGATTTCTGAGCCTAGCTAGCCTCCCATTGGCATTTCAAGTTTGATTCCTCTTCTTAAGACCTTTCGTTCCCATCAGTTCCTTTCCTTCTGAAAAGACCAGTCTTAAAGAACCCTCCTTTCAGGTTGGCAGTTTGAGGGGAATAAAATAGTATCCTATCTGTGCTGGTGGGTGAATTGAGGGAATCATATGGTATCACCCTTCTAGCTCTACTTGCCTGCTTAGTAAGACCTTGATTTATTCCCCTCACTCCCTTATGTAGCCTAGGTTTGAATAAGAAAAAGAATAGCTAGATACGTTTCTCTATGGTGATTTAGAATCATTTATACGACGACCTACACAATCAATAAGGAAGGTCCCGGAGGGGCTCGCACTTCCTAGTGCAAGGAGAGATCTTATTAATTGAGATGCTTTGAATGCTTATTGGGAGAGCCCCAGTGGCTTACCCTTATGTGCTACTTACTCCAGTGTGACCTCCATCACTCACTGCTTACCTGCATTATCCTTGCCCCTCGTTATTTATTCTCTGGTGGCTTTGCACATTATTTATTGCCTATTGCCTTATGTATTGTTATGACTTCATCTACCTACAAGCACTATTACCGAGGAAAATAAGCCTACCTACAAGCAAGCATACCATACCTACCTCTTGACTGATTCTACTGAACCCCTAGCAATATTGTCTGAATAAGATGGGGGGAAAAGTCACAGTATCACAATCAATATCTTGAAAACTATACAGTGTAGGTAGTACTAGTCCCTAAGGCTGTTGGTTACCCATTCTCTTTGGGGGTCAAGCCACCATTCTACCTCCTCATCGCTAGGAGTAGAAGTTGTTCCACCAGAAACCAACCTAGACTCCTCCCGCTGAAGGGTTCAATGCTTATAGATAGCAGATTCACTTGGGACTAGACACTCACTAAGGAATGAGAGCCACCACCTATCGTGAATGCATTTCCATCCTTTCCGACATTCAGATTCTACCACCATCCACCCCTTATCCTTCGGCGGGGAGGCCTCGGGGAGGAGCCTGGATCAGACAGAAACCCAACCCAGACAGATCCCCCCTCTTTATATTATGTAATAAGGGCCTATTATTATTCTTATTTAGGGTGACCCTTACTCGATATCGAGGAGTTCTCTTAACTAGAAACAGGAGGTGGTTGGACGGTAATGTCGCCGACCGACACCCGATTCACATTCATGGCTCGAATACCAATGGGGAAGCTCATGTTCAGAAATCATAGTGATAGTTTCCCCGATCACCCGGCTATAGTTGCTTTTTTGGAGCGTAGAAAAGAAGATAGATCGCACCACCACTATAGTGCAGTGCAACAACGCTCATGTTGGCTAGGATAGGTGAGTAAAAAAGGAATAGTTGAGTAAATGGATTAGAGCGAACAACACCCTTTTTGAAACTATGGGCAAACATTGAGATCAAGGCTGGGTTATTGGGACCCCGCTTACAGATAGAGATTAGTTATTGCAATCTCACTCGCTCACTCGTACGAGGATAATCAGCTAGGAAGACCATATGACTCACGAGGCCAAAACATGAGGCATTGAGAACATTTATGGACTGGCTTAATGGAAAAAGGTATTACCGGAGTTTCTATAGTTGGCGTAGACCCAAGTCAATCAGTCAATTTGAGATTGAGAGGAAGAGTCAAGTGCAAAGGCAGTTTACCTAGTTGAATTCATTGAATCAGCAGACCTAGTTGCTCGTAATCCTGTCTCATATTCTATTGGAAAACCTATTAAAGCGTCTGTTGAATAACTAATGCTTCTGCAGGTGGTGCTCTTACTACTTATATAGAGCGACTATTGAATAATCGTTCAAGTTCTATAATTAATTAATAGCTTTCACGCCTTAGGAACTTAAGGCATGAGATTCCATATTGCAGTCATTATACCGATATTTTTTCACTACCATCACCATATAAGATGGATCCGCGTTTGGCACTTGCAGTCCCTCAATTGGACAAGGATGAATAACATGATAGATTGTTCTATATATGAATGCGTATAAAGCTTCAGCTATCTTAAACTCTCTCTAAGAGCGGGTGGGATAAAGAGATTGTTATTACTATTAAAAGGATCAAGTAGTCAATGATCCATTCCAAACCATACCTGGAATGGGGGCTCACACGTATGCTTTCTTCACTGCCTGCAGGGTATCAATCTCGATCAATTGATGGGATTGCTGCTAAATCTCCAACTGGTGAGTATGCTGGGTCAGCTGCTGGATTGCTAAATCTTCTGTTGTTGGGTATCGAATTGTGAGGGATGCTTAGCGAGGCATGGAAACTGTGACGGATTCAATTGCCAGAGGATCGACTGAAATGAATTCTTTAATAGGTAAATCAACGGGGGATAGATAGTGGTGGGATAATTACTGTACCCACAGGCCTTGCCCTAGCTACCAGATAAGCTACAAGTCCAGAAACCTTGGCTAATGTCACCCTAGGAAAGAAGCTGGGATAGGAACTGTATCCTTTGCTTCTACTGCTGCTAGATCAACAACTGCATAATCGACAGAAAGAACTAGTACTGGTACTGGATCTACTGATGCTCTAACTTATGAGGCGGCTCTATTGCTTCATCGATGAATGGATCAAGATCAGAATCAACAACAGAAAAAACTACTGCAGCATCAAGGTCTAAGATGGCTTAGCTTTCTATCTTGGCTATCTGTCTGACTCTCAAACTAGATCTCTATCTCGAACATAAGACTCAGAATCATGAGCATAGAGTTAGGGAATTCATGCTACTGTTGAACCTGGGCCTGTAACTGGGCGAAGAGATGCTAGTAGGGATGGAACTTCAAAAATTGCTTCTCTTAGTGGTGCTTCTAGCTCTAGAAATTATTCATCCCTAAGATCAGATTCTTTATCTCAAGACCATGACTCGGACTCTTCACCTAGACCACAAAAGCCTAGATCTAGAACATCTGGCCAGATCACGATCACAAAGGTCAGAATTTAGTGATTCAACGGGAACTGGAGATGCATGTATAACTGGCTTGCCTGGCTATGGTAGTAGTAGCTTGGCTGCTGGCTTGGCCTAGTTTTGGCTTTGTCCAACTGACTGGGAAAGGTAGTAGTAGTAGCTTTCTAGCTGGCTTTGGCTTTGTTTTGATTGGTGAGTAGTAGCTGGTAGCTTCCGGTGCATCTGGTTGATGTCAGCGAGAATCTTCTCTGGGATCTCTCTTTCCAGGTTTTCCTGCCTTGAAATGAGAGTTTCTTAGAGGGATGGTGAAATCCACTTTTGAATCTTTAATGATTGGTCTTTCTCTTTCCATTTTGTCAAGTGTGAACCCTGATCTGAGTAAAGCGGATCCCACAAGCAAGTTGGTCATTCCTGTCCCGGTATTCACTGATTACGGATTTCCCTCGTTTCTGAGAGAGAAGCTGGGCTCGTAGCTACTATCTTTATCATACGATTATGATCAGACTCTGATGTTCTTGACTCACCTGCATGAAAAGGGCATGTTTTTTCCTAGTTGAAGGTGGACTTACCATTCCCTTGCTTCGAGACTGACTAGCTATTAGGAAACTATCCGAGTAGTGCACTATCTTCTTTCCTAATCTTTTCTCTCTTAATAGGTAATAGGAAGCTCGTACTATCTATAGATTTATACCCCAATGGCATTAGACCCATTAGAATGCATTATTTGTAGTCGCCATCTTTCTATTGACCCTTACCTAGTAGGAGGGCTTTGGAATATTGGTTACTAGGGATTGTTCTTACCCTCTCCTAGTAGTGTACAGGTGAAGGGCTGAAAGTGAATTGAGAATAGAACGTCTTCCTACATTCTTTCAATGAGTTAATGAGGATGTTGAACTTTTTTGTCTAAAGTAAAGTGAGGATAGTCTTCTTTGATTTGGCTCAAGTAAGGAGTCCCATTTGAACTAGATCGATGGCACGTGACATGATCAAAGACCCAGCTTCTACTACCGAGTCTACTCCTGTCCTTCCTACTACTGCCCAAGCAGTAGCAAGCGTTCTAGTTGAGGGCATGACTCCTCAAAGGGTACCGCTGAGTGACTTATTT
>APFE031392179.1:0-111010 GCA_000404065.3 Pinus taeda | reverse complement strand
TCTATAATATCAAATACAAACATACATGCCTCATTTTCCTTTAGGTCATATTAGACTTCCCTCAACAGCTTCCCTGATTGAAAGAACTTCAGTCCTGTGATCTGCTTCACTTATTTTGTCATCATACCATCATCCCATGAATTCCCACAAGTTGGAATTCTTGATGAAATCCTTGCTTCCCTTTTTATTGGTGAAACTTCCAATGAAGATTTCAATAGAGGATACTGAGTATCCTCATCTAGAAAATGTTCCCTTTTGACTGATGTATGATTAGATTTGTGCTAGATGACTTCTTCTTCTTCTTTTTTAATAGGTGCTACTTATGCTTCTAATGAGGTTACTAAGAGATATATACTTCAATAGGTGACTGCCATAGACTTCAACCATCTTCCATTCTTTTCTATGATGATGCCACGATATCTTGCTTTCAATGCTTCTATGACATCATGATGAATCCTATCATGCTTCTAATGATTCTTATCATTATAGTTATATTCCATAACAGAAAAATAGAAACTTGAGAGGAAATAGGTGAGGAAAACTTATCTCAATAATAGTAGATATCTTTTACTTCCTCCTTCTTGAATTTCTTCTTTTCAACTTCTTCCTTTTCTTTAATGATATGGGCCTCTTCACTTCTTCGTTTGTTGTTGTCCCTCTTGAGCTTAGGGAAGTCTCTCTTGAAGTGCACATATTCTTGACATCCGCAGCATTGGATATGACACATATTGATCCTCTTCTTTTTTTGAGGACCAAACTTGCCAAATATCCCTTTGCTTCTTGACACGACAGCAAATGTTTGACCCTGCTCATTTGTATCACTTTTTGTCTTCAACTTGTTTTCTTCACTCTTTCATAGTGACCACAAATTATTGAATGGGATAGATTTCTCCTCTTCATAGGAATTTTATACAAGTTTTCCTTGTTCATCAGTTACATCATTTAGAACAATGGTAATCATTTCTTTAGCGGATATCATCTCTCCTAGATCTTGAATTTGATTCCTTATTAGACATGATTTTGTGAGATATGTATATATCCCTTCATCCTTTGATGCTTTCAATTTGCATAGATCATATCTTAGCGATATAATTTTTCTTGGCGTGGTTTTAAAGAATAATTATGCTAGTCTATCATATATCCCTTTTGATGTCTCCAACTCTACTACATATGGGATGAGGGAATCCTTGATGGATTATATAAGGATCGTTTGAGCCTTAGGTCATTTTTCATATATTCATATAGTTCTTTCCCTTCAGATGGTTTGGATATTTTTCCATTGACATGATCAATAACTTCATTTTCCTTGAGGACTAAATCTATCCTCATTTTCCATGCAAGGAAGTTCGATGAGCCAACCAACTTGTTGACATCCTTGCAAAATGAAGTAATTTTACTAAATTTAATTTATATGAATAAAGATATTTACTTTTCAAGTGAATATGAACGCTTCAACTTGATCCCTTTGTTGATGATGATTGATGACTCTTCAAGGATAAGGATTTTCTTTTGAGATGAATGCTTCAGAGAGAAGGAGATTCCCTTGATATCTTTGATGATTACAACGCCTTTGATCTAGCTACCCTTGGATGAGCCAATTCCTTCCTTTATTGAGTGGAAATAGGATCTTTGAGGTCCTTTTCTATGATGATTACTTGAGCGAGAATCCTAGATCCTCTTTTGGTGCAGAATTCTTCTTTGGTCCAGGGTTTTAACACTTCTTTGTAGATCTTGACTTCAAGATGATCTTCTAGATTCAATTTGATGCTTTCCTTGAATTATTTAGTGTCCCTTGATGAGATTCCATTTCCGAGATTTCGTCACCTTATCTTTGATACCATGTTGAGAAATCTAGGGCATAGCAATTAGGTGATTTCTCTTCTTATGATAATTGCTTGTGAATGATTTGATGCTTCTTTAGATTAGGATCTTATTATTTTTCTTAGACCATTATAGTGTTCCTCTTTATCAAACAGTTATCAAAGCATAAACAATAAAGAGACAAGAGGCACAGGATGTAGGCAATTAGCTATGGCCAAAACCTCTCCAACTTGAAAGGAAAACCCAAATGAATTATTCTTCTTATAGAGACTTCAATTGACGAATACCAAGACTAAAACCAAGACCCTTGACACACCCTTTCCAAGACCAAGTCACAAACCCTTCTTTCAGCTTCTTCTTGACCAAGTCAACACCAGTCAAATTGCTCGCTTTCCTTTGGACCTCAGTTATACTTCAAATTTTCGGCCTCTTGTTTCAGACCTGCAATTCTTGGTTTCTTTAGAAATCCTAATTGCAACACGTGGGAATTATTTTCATCAACTCCGTACCCTTGTTCCCTTCGCTTAGGATGGAGACTTCTTCTACATAAATTCGACTTTCATTCTTGACTTATCTTCTTCCTTGATTCGGCCTCCTAGGATGACTGAGATAATATCGGCTTCTCATGTAGTAGATGATACTCCTCTTCACACGTGTGATATATATTAGCCCTAAAGCATCCCAAAAAAACTTGTCTTCTAGTCCTTCCTTCTTCGCTTGGAGATAAGCCCTTCTAATGTGATTCTTGCACTTCTTTTCTCACTTAAGATTGCTTGGCTGAATTTTTGTCTCAAAATGAAGGCTAAGTTGCCTATATATAGTGGTATGCCCATCAAATAATCTGATTTCTCCTAGTGACAAGGGCCGACATGCCTTTCTAGAGATATCTTTAGGCCGACTTGAAAGTGAGCTTGTGAGAAGGTCTTGGAGGGTAATCAAAATGACTTTTTACAATGTGTAACATGTCTTTAATACATGAAAATGACTCCTTAGACTCTATGACTTGATAACCAACCCTAAAGGCTCACAATGGGAGCCTTAACTAAAATAAAATTCCTTGATCATGAAACCCATGAGCCAAGCATTTCAAATAATTTTATTTTCTTCTTTACAACAATTACATAAAATCATAATTACACATGTCATTACGAGGACTGAACCTAGTTACACTTTTCAACAAGAAGTGCATTAAATCTCCAATTCTTATTATTACCATTCATAAGTTTTTTATTTTGCATGAAAAAATAGTTTTAATTCAAAAAGAAAAATAATTCCTGGTAAATTTTATCTTGGTCAATGTTGAACAATTTAGAACTTGACATTTATCTCAAACTTCATAAATTAATTAATGAGAAAAAAACTTAAACCCTGCATTTACCCAAATTTTACATTTCAATATATTGTAAGTGTCCTTATAAAGTTCCTAGAGACGCTCAAATAACAAGGTTCAAAACTAATGCATAATTTTTCTATCCCTAGATTCTAGCACAAATCAGCATATTTTATGATTTCATATATCATTTCATTTTATTTAGATTTGCAGTGGGATTCTCTCATATCACTGGACTTTAATTCAAGTTACCAAGAGTGGAGCAAAAGAAAACTTGTTTTGGTCTAAGTCACAACAAAAGGCATTCGTTGAGCTGAAACATCGCCTTTACTCTGCACCAATCCTCACATTGTCATACCGGCAACAACCATTTGAGATTGAGACAGATGCCTCTAACTATGCTATTGGGTGGCTATTGGTGCCCTTTTTGAGTGTCTCGCTCAGCAAGGGCATCTGATGCCCTATGTTGAGTGTCTCACTCAGCAAGGTCATCTGATGGCCTATCATAGTGAGACACTCTCTAATATTATTCAGAGATACCCCACCTATGATAAGGAGATGTATTCCATCATGCAGGCCTGCCGACAGGGGAAAAATTACATACTAGGGAAGGAGACAATCATCCACACGGATCACTAACCTCTTCAATTTATGCAGACATAGGGTAATCTACAGAATGATCGCCATCAGAGGTAGTCAACATATCTGTAACAATTCCATTTTAACATTAAATACAATAAGGGTAATCGGTTCATTTGCATGGAGTTCACATGAACTATTCTTCTTCTTTCATTGTTTATTAAGACAGTCTCTTCTCAAGTGTTACTCTCCATGGTGCCCACATAAAACTCTCTTTATTTTCTTTTCCACCTCATGAGGTTTTTCTCTGGCCTTATCAATATGAATTTCCTTTATGTCCTCAGAGGATGATGTTTTTTGCAACAACTCTTGCATGTATGAAAAGTGTTTTAGCAACATTGTATTCATCCTTTCCTACACTTTTTTCTTTCTAATGAGCCTTTTATTTTTTTCCTTGCAACTCTTTGGCTCAGTATTCAAGGTCTTGAAGGTTTCTTGTCTACAAGGGGAACTTTCCCTCTCTCGTTCGTGATTGACTTGGTCCATGTTATGTTGAACCCTATTGTTTCCCATGCTTTTATTTCTTACTTAAAATGGATCTTCTTATGTGATTACACACACACATATGTTGTTTTCATCAACATAAAAAATTTGACTTATTACCTTGCCATGCCAACACCAAGCATGTTGATCTGAAGCATGATGTTCTGATGTTGTTCACACATCTAGAATTCATGTCAACCACATATTCTAGGAATCCAAAGTGCATATTAGTATGTTTATATTCATATGATCACTAGGTTTGAAATAAATCTTTTACCAAGACTAATAGCCAAAACGATTAAAATTTTAAGATTCAGTCAAAAAAAAACTAACACATCAGAATTTGTCATTCCTATCCTTTCACAATTATGATATCATAATTGATATGCATACAAAATGTAGCCTGCAATTAGCACATAATCATTAATCGCGATGCTACAACCGTCACCCACTTGCACACAACAAAAAATCACAAGAAAACATTGCACTTTATAACAAAGTTCCATTTTTTTATCCCCAACGGTAGAATGTAGAACCTTTGCTCTTTCATTTCATCTCTCTTGAGCCCATCCAGTCCAAGTGTTGAACTTGGATGCTCTAATACCACTCTATAATGCTCCTTCACACCCGCTTAGAGTTCCCAAGCCTAGTGGGAGGTGTTACCTTCAATTAAACCAACCTTCAAGGCCTCGTTATGAATATGGGTTTACAAAATTTCATCCTACCCAAAGTGTGTGGAACTCACTTTGGATAACACCATTGCATTCAACTTGTTGATATTTTTTTGACAATATAAACTTCATCTCAATCTGACCTCTCGATAGAAATGTGTTCCCATTTGAAGTTTGAATCTCGTAACCTTTGCCACATCAATAAGGATTCACCACATGACATTGCTTCCTCCTATGAATCCCATTGGGGAACCCACCACATCATATTACCTTAAGGCCATTGCACCCCACGCTACTTCTTTAGAATGACACTCCATTCAAACCTTCGAGGCATGCACCATAACACCTTCGCAGTCACAACCATTTGAACATCATCTTTATGATGAAAATGGTACACACCATTAGATGCATTAGGTAACTCTTAACAGCTTAAACTTTGATTAATTTTGCACCTAATGTAAACTACAATCTTCGCTCTCGTTAATTTATAAGTATTAGATCATATTGGGTGATAGTTAGAGTTTTAGCATGTGCGCATTTTTTATCTCGGTGTGAATTTACCTCCATTGGATCAATATGCACTACATGACACCTCTATAGTCCAGAGCTTCACAGTGACGTGGCTCCCAACCACATGTGCCACCACGTGAGCATCATATAGAAACCCCACACTGGGTGGATCCAATCACCACTGCCACGTGTCACGTATTATCATCTCAACATTGGCATCCACATCACCCAGTTCTACTATTTCTTGCTAATGTTAAACTAACATCAGGGTGACATCCTCCTACCATGCGACATCCTTTAGTGCTAACATGTTTTATCCAAAATGAACACTTTTCCATCCTAAATTACCATATTTGTTTTCCACATGTCACGCTGATAACACCCCATGTCAACGACCTTGTCATGTCACAGGTACACGTCGTCAATGACCCACGTGGTCTCACCACCTCAAATTAAAACATGGGTCCCATTGAGTTCCAAACCCTTGCGCAAAACAAGGCTTTCCCATTTAATGAAGGAGAGGACAATTTATCCCACCCTCCATCAACAGTGCCAACCTTCTCACAGGAGGTGACACCATAGTCTTTATTCCATGTCACAACAAAAAGCCCCGGTAACAAATGACATGTGTTTTCCCATCATATTCTCTCTTTCGACCATGCCCACATCTTCTTGTAGCATGGGGGATTCAATAGGGGAGCAATACCATAACACGTGCATTCATATTGGGGGATATATATTGATGAAAAAATGACATAATATTTTGAGCATATAATAAGGGGTAAATAGTTTTTATATTGGCATGTATAAAAAATCGAGCTCAAAGTCAATGAAAACATATAAATGGGTATAAAAAATGTTAATGAAAAGATGGATACCTACAATATCTAGTGAAAATAGGGGTTTTTTAAATTGGGAAGGTGTATTGGGTTAGTATTGGTAGGGGGTTAAATAATGTGATTTTAAGAGGTATTTTTCACTATGCAATAAAATTAAGGGTATTGTTTAGTATGCCATGAATGCACATGTTGTGTCATAGGTTCATTGAGTGAAGCCCCTCGTGTCTTGTAGTTCTTTCGCAACCTTGGTGTAGCGTGACATGAATATCCATGACATAAAATGGAAGCTTTCTCATTTCATGCTTCCCACCAGTCCTCCTCCTTCATTAAAGGCTCATCTAATTTCATTGAGAAAACCAAGCAACTTAAGTTTGATGAAAACAAAATCATGGTTAGATTTAATTTCATACCCTTCTTTACCAAAATCCCTCTCTTGCAATACATTGACCTTATCTAAACTTGTTAACTCTGAAACCCTTAACCTTATCAAAATTTCCTTGATCACCACTTTATTTACCTTTAATGGAGTCTGCTACGAACAGACTGAGGGCATAGCCATGGGTTCCTCCCTCTCCCCTGTTGTTTCTAACAATTTTATGGACCACTTTGAAACCTTAGCCATTGAAAGGTTCCACTTAAAACCTAATTTTTGGAAATGTTTACTTGATGATACCTTTTTGATTTGGTCCTGTGATATGTCATAACTTCAAGCCTTCCTCACCCATCTTAATCACATTTCTCCCTACATCCAATTCACTATGGAACTTGAAGCTATCCAATCCTCCCCTTCCTTGACACCCTTGTATCTTTCCATCTTAATTGATCTCTTACCCACCAATTATATCAAAAGAAGACACATATTAATATGTACATCTATGCCAACTCTCACCAACATCATTCTCAAAAGTCTACCATACGTAAAACCCTTGTTACTTGTGAAATTTGGTTTTCTTCCTCTCAATCATTTCCTGATGAAAAGCCCCATCTCACCAAAGCCCTTAAATCTTTTGGTTACTCTTTATCCAAAATTAGAAAATGCATTCCATTATGCTCTCCACCCTAATCCTAAAAATCCTTCCCTCATTCCTCCCTTACCCAAAATCTCCCTTTCCTACATTAAGGGATTTACCGATCATATTTCCAAAATCCTTTCAAAAAGGAACATCAAAACCTTGGTCAAACTGCAGACAACACTTAGCCAACTCTTCATGTCAACCAAAGAAAATAATGACCCTATTCTTGGCCCCAAAGTCTATGAGATCCCTTGTTCTTATGGAATGTCTTACATAGGACTATATGGGTGATCTTTCAAAGTCTACCTTAAATAATACATGGATGACACCTACCATAATTGAATCCTTAAATCCACCATTGCTAAAAACTCCCACAAGGCCAAACATTGAATATGTTTTGATAAAACCAAAATATTGGCCTATTTTGCCTTTCACTTGAACTTGTCATTAGGGAAGCTCTAGAAATCAAAAAACACTCTAAAAAAATTGATCATAAATATGGATATCAATTGAACCATTCTTGGAAACCCACTATCCTTCTTTTGTCCTCTAAATCTAATTCCTCTAACAATGATCTTAGTAACCCTCCCCTTTCACCTTTCACCTAATCCTCTTATGTCCTCCATTTTACCTTGTTTTCCTCCTCCTATTTCTATCCTTCTTTTGTCCTCTAAATCTAATTCCTCTAACAATGATCTTAGTAACCCTCCCCTTTCACCTTTCACCTAATCCTCTTATGTCCTCCATTTTACCTTGTTTTCCTCCTCCTATTTCAATATAATCCAATCTTTTCTACTCCCCTTAACCCCCCTTTTACTTTATTATTAATCATTCTCCTTAAAATTTGTCAATGGTTCTTAACTTGAGTGGTTGAGATAGTGGTTTTCCATCCCATCCACCTAGGTTCAAGTCTCCGATGGCACTCATGGCTCGTCATAGTAAGGCTGGAAGGATAGGCATCCCAATGGAGTATGGGATCCCAACTCTAGTTTTTGGTGGTCTACATATGTCTCCGTCCAAGGATAAACTATGAGTTACCAATATATGTGGCTTGCAGGTTCTTGCATTTATCTGGGGAGGTTGTTAGTTCTCCATTAAAAAAAAAAAAACATTCTCCTCAAAAAAATTAACTATGTTTTAATTCTTTTTTAAATTTAATCTAATCTTAACTAAATTCTAGTTTTACTTGTATTTTAATTCTTCTCTAATACCAATTAAATTTCATTTCAATTTTATTATATTCTTAATAATAAGACTTTAATCATAATTTGATTTTTTCATTTTCTCTAAACTAATTCTAATATAATCTATTTTATTTTATACTTCCTTAATCTAAAAATTTAATTTAATATTTTTTTAATACTACTTAATAATATTTTAACATAAATAATTAACCCTTATCTCTTCAGTATTAATATCATTTTGAAAGAAATCTATTATTTATTATTTTATTGTAATTAAGTTAATCCTTCATTCCATTTTAACCTTAACCTTTCCCTATTCCCCTAATTCTTTTAATTAATTTAATTATTTTATTAAATTATTCTAATTTAATCTTAACCTTTCAAAATTAATAGTTGTTAATATATATTTATTAATATTTATTAAATTAATAATGTTCTCTTTCTCTTCACGTCCCCTCACAAACATATCCTTTCTCTATTTATTCTTGGTCTAGCATTTTTCGTGTCATCAATCTGAGCTTTTTGTCCTTCAATATGGGTGAAGTCTTTACCTGAAACATTAGACACTTTAATGTGATCACACAATATTCCAAAAGAAGTTCTCAACATCATCCTTTCAAATGTTCATCCTTATGCACATACACATGTTCATCAAGTCTATTTTCTAATAAAACCTAGCTCTACACTTCTAAGATGAAGGAATTATCCTCTCTTGACTTATTCTTTCAAGTCTTGTTCCCTTTTATGTCCCTCCCTGCAAACAATACTATTCATGGTGGCATTATCTTTATTCTTTGATATTATTTTATGCTAAACAACACTTCCATCAATCAAAATCTAGCTCAGATATTTTATGTTGTGTGCGGTGCTTGAATCGATTCCCTATAATAGTTGTCCTTTACCATCTCTATACTCTACCTTTGTTCAAAATTCATCTCTAAAACTCTTATAATTTTCCAATCATGTATGTTTCAATCATATAAATGGTTTTCAAAGCACATTTCATAAAGCCTTGCTTTAACTACTTTTTCAAGGATTGATGTCATTTGAAGCACCTGTCATCCTAATAGTTTGGTATTTTACCCAATATTGTCTATGTAACCTAAATTGTTTACCATCATATCTGTTATATACCTAGGGGGGGTAATATGGGGTATCGAGGAAGGTACCCAAGGTAATAATGTAATAATGGGATGGGCCATAGTAATAAATAAGGTGGTTAACCCATGTCATGTAAGGGACCACAAATAGTTAATAATAATGTAATGGGACCATGGTATTAGTTGATGGTATGAGTAAACCATGGTAATGATGCATGGTATTGTATATATGAGGCCTATATAGAGGCTAGAGACTCCACATGGAGAGACATGAAGAGAAATAGTTTTGTATGAACAAGCATATGGCTTGTGGAGTATTCTCCTTCCTTAAGGAGTGAATGTATGGTGTTGCCCTACCATAAGGGTTTGATAATAAAGAATAATTTTTATCTATTTCTATCTTTTTATTCTTGGGTTATTTCTATTATCATAATATTTCAGGTTTAGATCTACAACAAGTGGTATCAGAGCTACAACAAACCCCACCTGTACATATACCACCAACTGTAATTGATACAAAAATAAAAAAAGTAGAAGAGATAGATCAACATAAAGATCCTGAGAAACTCATAGTCACTTCTCCTCCATTCCTCGAAAGGTTAATGATACCTAAACCAATTGTTTATCCAGATTTTGATCTTGTAGGGAAACTAAAAGATATTTTTATTAAAATTCCTCTCCTCCAGGCCATCCAAGATATTCCTATTTATGCTAAAATGATTAAAGAGTTATGTGTAAAGAAGCCTGTGAGGAAGCAAAAACTTCACCCACCATTCATGTTGTAGGGACCTTATCTGATTTACTATTGGGAGGGGAAACTTCGGTAAAGTATGAAGATCCTGGGAATCTTATAGTTACAGTTCAAATATATGGCCGCTCCTTTCCAAATACACTAGTTGATCTGGGCGCGTCCATTAACATTTAACAACAGAAACCTGTCACACACTTGGTATTACAACTTTGGAACCAACCACCACCCTGCTGGAACATGTTGATTGTTCGGTGGTAAGGAAAGAGGGAACTTTACAAGATATTACAGTTTCTATTGATTCATAGGAGTATCCAATATATTTTCTTGTTATAAATCCAAAGAGTCAATTGGATGGACACCCTCTAATTCTGGCCTGACCTTCTTTGGCAATAGTTGATGCTTACATAGGCTGCCGAGAGGGCAGCATGATCATTGCTAATGGGAATGCCGTAAAAAATCTTGTTTTATATCCTCTTTCCAAACCAAGTCTGCCCATTGTAAGAATATATAAATAACATCCTGTATACCTGGAAGAAAGCATTCGCTCACCACTCACAATAGCAGAGGCACTTGAATTCAAGGATCAAACTGAAGATGATGTTATCAACAACTTTATCAATCAACCAGCTAATGTGAACAATATAAAATGTCAAATGCTAAAATAAATTCTTGATAATGAAGCCTTGAAAGACCCTTTGAAAGATACCGATGATCAGCATATCCAGAAAATTGTTGTTCATAACAACAAGCTTATTTAAATTGAGACAGACAAAGTTTTAAAGATTAATGATAACCTAGACAATGATCAACAACAAAAGCTCATTCAGGTCCTAAAAAGATATAAAGGGGCTTTTGCCTAGGATTAATCTGATATGAAGGGTATAGACCCATAGTTCTGTACACATCATATCTACACTAAAAAGGATGATCGTCCTATCTGGCAGCCTTAGCGAAGATTGAATTCACATCTCAAGGACATTGTAAAAGAAGAGTTACAAAGGCTGTTGGACATGAATTTCATTTATGTCATTTCGAATAGAAAATGGGTCTCTCCATTGGTAGTTGTCCCCAAGAAAAAAAAGAAGTGGTTTATCTATGTGGATTATTGGGAATTGAACAAGGCAACACAGAAATATCACTTCCCTCTTCCATCTATTGATCAATTCCTTGACACTCTGGTAGGGAAGCAATTCTTTTCCTTTCTAGATAGCTTCAACGACTACAATCAGATTCAAATCACCCCTTAAGACCAAGATAAAACAACCTTAACTTGTCTGTGGGGTACATTCACTTACAGAGTATTACCATTTGGCTTATGCAATGCCCCAACTACATTTCAAAGAGTTATACTCAACATTTTTGCTGATCTGATAAATGAAGGACTTGAAGTTTACATTCTAGGTTTTAACCCCATATAGAAATTACCTCCATACGAATTCGAAAACATAGAAAATAAATAATGTGAGCGCATAACAGATAAACCACATATACAGAAAGATTTTTGCGTGAATCCCAAAACCGAGACTACCAGCTTGATTTTTCATTATGTTCCTTTCAATGTTATAATACATATTTATACATGTCGAAGAATCCAATACCATGGACTGAAAACCATCGTGTCCAAAACCAGGGAACAAAACCATCGCATCCAAAAACATGTGCAAAAATCATGCACAAAACCATAGGTGGGTCTGGCGAACCTAACATAGGTTCCAAAACCAAAATTTTTCTGGGCACTACCCCAGACCCCATAGAGTGGGGTTACCTGCAACCCTCAAACCCCCTGTGACCCCCTCACTACACAATCGACCCAATAAAGGGGGGGCTCTGCGCCCCCTCTAACCCCCCAATTAACTACGTGGACTAGTCATGGAAAGAATATAACACAACCCAACATTCTCCCACTTGTTGTTTTCTTTCCATAGGGGGCCACAAGAGAGCTTAGTCATTTATCTAGCCCTGTAACACCCATTGTTTCTCTAAACCAAGAGAACTTATCAGAGCTCACAGATTTTGTCAATGCATCTGCAGTATTCTTCAAAGTGTCCACCTTTACCAGCAACACCTTTTTGTCTTCTATCATATCCCTCATAAAGTGACACTGAACATCAATGTGCTTTATCTTTGAATGATATGTAGGGTTCTTTGCCAAGAAAATTGCACTTTGGCTATCACAGTCTACCTTATAGCTCCCTGTACTAACCCCATACTTGAAAACAATCTCTGCAACCAAACTGCTTCCTTGCTTGCATGAGTGGCTGCCATGTATTCTACCTCTGTTGTTGATAGTGCCACTATATATTATTTCTTACTCATCCAATTGACTGCACCTCCAAATAGGTTAAATACATACCCACTTGTAGATCTTCTCTGATATAGATCTCCAGCCCAGTCTTCATCAACAAAACCATGAATATCTAACACTCTGTCCAATCCTGGTCTTCCTTGGTAGCACAAAACATAATCACTAGTGCCACGCAAATACATGAAAACCCACTTCACTGTTGTCCAACTCTCCTTTCCTAGTTTTGACATAAACCTGCTCAATACTCCCACTGCATGTGAAATGTCTGGTCTAGTATAGACCATTGCATACATCGGGCTGTCGACTGCACTTGCATATGGAACACGGGAAATGTCCTCTTCCTCTTGTTGTGTCTTGGGACACTGTTCAACAGATAACTTTACACCTACATGAATAGGAACCTTCACAAGTTACTATCCTTCATGTTAAACCTCTGCAATATTGTCTCGACATACTTCCTATGGTTAATCAGAGCTTCCTCTTTGCCTAATTTCTTTTAATTTCCATGCCCAAAATATAGTTTGTAGCACCAAGATCTTTCATGTCGAATTTGGAGGAAAATTGGGTCTTCAAATACTGGTTAATTTCTTTGTCATTTACAACTAGCAACATATCATCCACATACAAGACCAAATAAATAACATGGTCACCAATTAATTTAAAACACACACATTGATTTGCTTTGCTTCTGGTGAAGCCAAGTTCCCGTACAAATGTATCAAATTTTTGATACCACATCCTTGGTGACTGTTTTAACCCATACAAAGACTTCTTTAACTTGCATACTAGTTCTTTCTTACCCTTCACCGCAAAGCCTTTAGGACACTTCATGTAGATTTCTTCTTCTAGATCCTCGTGAAAAAATGTTGTCTTCACATCTAGCTATTCTACCTCAAAATCAAAAGCAACAACAACAAATAAAAGTAATCTAATAGAAGTTACCTTGGCAACAGGAGAAAAAATATCACCAAAATCAATTCTCGGCACCTGGGAATAACCTTTTGCTAGAAATCGAGCTTTGTATTTCTCCACCTTTCCTTTTGCATTTGTCTTCTTCTTGAACACCTATTTGCTGCCAATGGGTTTTCTTCTAGCTGGCAACTCCACCAGGTTCGAAGCGTCATTTTTGTGCAAAGATGCCATTTCATCAACCATGACCTCTTTCCAGAGTTTTCCATCCTCTGAAGCTACTGCTTCCTTCATAGTTATGGGATCATCCTTAGTAATAGATAAAGAAAAAGTTGAACAGAAAGCAGATGGACTATACCTTTCTGGCTGCCTTCTTTGTTGAACTGATCTTCTCACACCCAGAGTTTGTGGCTCTTCATATTCAGATTGCTCCTCCGTTGTAGAGTTTGATTCTTCCTCCTTTAGCTCAAACTCTATCTTCTCAGGTTCTTTGGTTGGACTTCATGTTTAATAACATCTTTCACCTCTCTAAAAACCACATCTCGATTGTACACAACCTTCCTTGTTACTGGGTTCCAAATATTATAACCCTTTAAACCATCCTTATACCCAATAAAGATGCACTTTTCAGATTTACTATCCAACTTGGTTTGCTTCGCCTTTGGAACATGTGCATATGCATCACATCCAAATACCCTTAGATTTGAAAGAGAGGATTTCTTACCAGTCCATACCTATTGTGGAGTTTTATCCTCGAACACTAATGAAGGTGATTTGTTGACCAGGTAACATGCTGTCTCTACCGCCTCTACCCAGAATTCCTGTCCTAACCTGGCACCACTGAGCATTCTTCTTGCCCTTTCCATCAATGTCTTGTTCATTCTTTCCGCAACTCCATTTTGTTGAGGTGTATGTGGAGTAGTCTTCTACTGTGCTATACCACACTTCTTACAAAATTCTTTAAATTTCTTACAGAAAAGCTCTCCAATTTGTCCTCAACACCTTTATCGTCTTCTCTGTCTCCCACTTGAGACTTAAATTCTTTAAACCTGTCAAATACTTCAAATATCTTCTTAAGGAAATATATCCATGTATTGCTTGATAATTCATCTATAAATGATACATAGTACACAAACTTACCCAGTGATGGAACCTTCACAGGTCCAAACACATCACTATGCACAAGCTCTAATATATATTTCATCCTCTTACCACTAGAGGTGAAAATCACCTAATTTTGCTTCCCATATACACAATTTTCATAGAAATCAGAATCTAGAGAGCTATTACTGATACCTTCTACCATACCTTTACCATGAAGTATTTGAAGGCCCTTCTCTCCAATATGTCCAAGCCTTTGATGCCACAACATGGTCTTCTCTCCAAAGACCACTAGATTTTTTGCTCCACTTTTAGGAACCATAAAACTGTTGCACCCATCAACAACCGTGCTACCTTGCAGCTTGTATAGAGTTCTAATCCAAACTCCCCGCATCAATACCAGTGCTCCCCGAACCATCTTGCAAGTATCCTTCTCGAACACTGTTTGTACACCTCCATCATCCAACTTGCTTACAGAAATCGGATTTCTGGCCAATGCAAGAATATGCAGAACACCCATAATTATTCTAACCCTTCCACCTTGCAACTTTAACTTTACTTTTCCGCGACAAATGATTCTAGCCTTCCTATCATCCCCTAAGAAAACATCACCACCATTGTATATCTCATACTCGCAGAACCACTCTCTATGGGGAGTGAAGTGAAAGGATGCACCTGAGTTAATCAATCATGCCCCATGATCTACATGTGTACTTGAAGAAGCCAAGTACACATCCCCACCTTCATCTAAGGTGGTTTTTGCCTCTGCAGAAGGAGCATCATTAGATCCCTTTCCTTTATTAGGAGCTTTAGATTTACAGTCCCTTTTGTAGTGCCCTTCCTTTCCACATCTCCAGCACACTACCTTTACAGGTTTTCCTGGAGATTTAGATCTCCCTCTAAATTTAGATCTCCTACTCAATGACTTATTTTTGTTTATGTTCTGGGACTGTCCTCATACAGACAAGGCATCACCATTCTAGCTCTCCATATTTTTCTGTCTCATCTCCTTCGTCAACAAGGATGAGACTATTTCATCAAACTGCAAGGTAGATGCATTGCTACCTATTGCAATAACCAAACTATCCCACGAATCTAATAGAGAACACAAGAAACTGATGCACTTATATTCATCTGAAATTTTAATATCAACAGATGCTAACAGACTTACCATAGTATTAAATGCATTCAAATGCTCTATCACTGAGTCTCCATCTTTCATCCTCAGGTTATATTGTTTTTTCCGCAGGAACAGTTTATTCACCAGAGACTTACATTGGTACAAAGTCCCTAACTTGTCCCACAAAGCCTTCAGTGTAGCTTCCCCTGATACATTCAGCAATACTGAATCTGAGACACACAATCGTATTGTCCTCTTTGCCTTCCGATCCAACTTCTTCCATTATTCATCAGACACTCCCGTTGATTTAGTACCCAAATCTACCGCAATCCACTGATCTTTATCCACCAATAGATCCTCCATCTTGAGTTTCCACAACTCAAAACTCTGACCATTAAATTTCTCGATCTCTATTTTTCCATTGCTCGCCATCTTCTTTCACCACCAGAATCGATCTTGCAGATTTCCCACTAAACAGGGTCTACCACCGGCCTGAGAAACCCGTTGGCAACAAAGGCATCCCCTTCAAGCCAAAATAGGTCTGATACCAAATGTAGGTTTTAACCCCGTATAGAAATTACCTGCATATGAATTCAGAAACGAAAAAATAAACAATGTGAAAGCATAACACATAAAACACATATACATAGAGATTTCCCTGGATCCCAAAACCGGTACTACTAGCTTGTTTTTTCATTATGTTCCTTTCAATGTTATAATACATATTGATACATGTTGAAGCATCCAATACCATGGACCGAAAACCATCGTGTCCAAAACCATGGATCGAAAACCATCACGTCCAAAGACATGTGCGAAAATCATGCACAAAACCATAGGTGGGTCTGCCCAACCTAACATAGGTTCCAAAATCAAAATTTTCTGGGGCGCTGCCCCGGACCCCATAGAGTGGGGTTACCTACATCATTCAAACCCCTTGTGACCCCCACACTATGCAATAGATGAAACGAAGGGGGGGCTCTGCCCCCCCTCTAGCCCCCCGGTTAACTACGTGGGCTAGTCATGGAAAGAATATAACACAACCCAACATACATGGATGAATTTACCCCGTATGGGGATGAATTTGATCAAGCACTACACACATTAGAAAAGGTTTTAGAATGATGCATTGCTACCAGGTTGTCTTTAAGCAATGTCAAGTGTCACATCATGATGAACGAAGGTGTAATCTTGGGACATTATATTTTTGCAGTAGGGATACAGGTAGATCCAACAAAAATACAGGTAATTCTTTTACTGCCCACACCGTGTACTCAGACGGAGTTACGTAGCTTCCTGGGACATGCAGGTTATTATCGCATCTTTATCAAAACAATTTCACAAATTGCTGCACCTTTATATGCCTTAATTGGAGATGTTGATTTTAAATGGTCTAACAAATGTGACACAACTTTAACAGGTTTAAAGAGACTAGTCTCGATGGCACCAGTATTACATGGACCAAACTAGAGGCTTCCTTTTCACATATCCACGGACGCATCAGATGCAGCAACAAGTGTTGTCTTTGACCAGGAGGAGGACATATAACCTTATGCTATATATTACATCAAAAATAATCTTATTGCTGCCAAACTTTATTTTACAGTAACATAAAAAGAATTCTTAGTTGTCAGTTATGCCATAAACAAATTTAGACATTATATAACTAGCTATCAAGTTTTTTTGTATACTGATCAGTCTGCCATTAGGTATTTAGCTAATAAACCTATTACAAATGGTTGAGTGAGTCATTGGCTATTGCTTTCCCAGGAATTTGACATCACTATCAAAGATCGTCCGGGGAAGGAAAACCGAGTCGTTGATTTTCTCTCTTGAGTTCCAAAGATAAATGATCTATTGGAAGTTGACGATCAATTTCCAGATGAACATTTGTTTTTTGTAGCAGTCAAAACACCATGGTATGTAGATGTAGCAAACTATCTAGCAGTGGGGAAGCTGCCTAGGTATTTGACAACAAGGGAGAGGAAACATATTGTACAGCACATCTCCCAATTCTCTTGGATTGGTGGATATCATTTTCACATAGGGTATGATATGTGTATATGCAGATGCATTCATGACGATGTGACTTATGACATCCCATGACGAGCGTTGTGGGGGAAACTTTGCAGACCGTAGGACAAGGCATAAGGTACAACAGATGGGCTATTATTGGCCCACTATCTTTAAATATGATAAGAAATATGCCCACGCTTGTGATAGCTTCCAAAGGATGGCTATCCTAGCCAATCTGATGAAATGTCTTTGCAGCTGCAACTGGTCATAGAACCCTTCAAATGATGGGCATTGGACTTTGTTGGTCCATTTCTTTTGCCATCAAACCAAAAGGCCTACACACTGGTTGCCACAGATTATGTGATGAAGTGGGTAGAAACAATAGATTTTCTAAGAGCTATAGAAGAGTCTGTAATTAATTTCCTTTTTGGGCTACTTGTGCGGTATGGTTTACCATGGGAAGTGATAATAGATGTGGGAGAGAAATTTGTAGGATACAAGATTACGACCACTCTCAGAAACCACCACATTACACATAGAATCACTTCCCTGTATCACTCGCAGGTGAACGGGTAGGTTGAAAGCACTAATAAGGTCATCAAAGCAATTCTGACCAAGATAGTCTCAACACATCAGCGAGACTGGGCTGCTAGATTGCCAGGGGCCTTGTGGGCCTATTGCACAACTTGGTGAAATACTATTGGATATTCCCCATACCAACCTATGTTTAGAAAATAACCTATTTTTCTGATTGAATTTGAAATTAAGACTCTAAGAACGGACCAGGAAGTGGGACTGGATCTAACAGAAGCCCAAACCAAGTGACTTCAACCAATAAATGAATCAGACAAAGCTCGACTACTTGCTCTGCAACAAACTACAATTATTCAAAAACAAAGGGAAAAGTGGCACGACAGTCTTATAAAAAATAAGAATTTTCAAAAAGGAGAGTGGGCACTCCTCTACGACTCCAAATTCCGAGACTTTCCAGGCAAATTACAAACAATATGGCTTGGCCCTTATGAAATTCAAGAAGTACATAACAATGGTACTCTCACTTTGACTACCATTGATGGGTTTGGCCATTCTTTGAAGGTGAATGGGCACTGGGTGCGTCTTTATCTCAAACCACTCACCAAGGAGTCTTTCTGCCAACAGGTACGTTAGGACCCCACCATGCAAATTTTAGCTGCAGAGAGTGTTGACTCGACAACTTTGCTCTCGTAAAATTGTATATTTCTTTAGTTGTAAATAATGCATATATTATTTTAGGGTTGATTGCAATTTAGTTAGGCATCACCATGTAAATATGAGGATTTTTCTTGTCTTTAGGTGTTTGGTAAGTGTTGTTCAATCGATTGAACGATTGTTGTTCAATCAATTTAACATCACTTTTTTTTTGTGTTTGTGTTGCTGTACAATCGATTGAATGATTACTGTTCAAACAATTGAATAAAACTTTTTCAATTTTTTTGTTCAATCGATTGGATGATTGTTGTTCAATCAATTGAACAACACTTTTTGTGTTTCTTGATTTTGCTGTTCAATTGACTGTACAATTGTTGTTCAATCAATTGAACAACACTTTTGTGTTTTTTTATTTTGTTGTTTAATCGACTAAACAATTGTTGTTCAATCAATTGAACAACACTTTTTGGGCGTTTTTATGATTTTGCTATTCAATTAATTGAACGATTGTTGTTCAATAAATTAAACAAGATTTTTTTGCGTTTTTTTTCTTTTGATTTTTCTATTAAATCGATTGAATGATTGCTATTCAATCAATTGAACAAAACTTTTAGTTTTTTTTCAATTTTTTCTGTTCAATCGATTGAATGATTGCTGTTCAATCCATTGAACAACATTTTTGCACATTTATGATTTTTTTTGTTTAATCGGTCGAAGGATTGCTGTTCAATCAATTAAACAACACTTTTGTGTTTTTTTTTCTTTTTCCCTTTCGATTTTGCTGTTCAAATTGATTGAACAACATTTTTGTGTTTTCTTCTTTTTTGATTTTATTGTTAAATCGATTGAACAATTGTTGTTCAATTAATTGAAAAACACTTTTGTGTTCTTAAAATTTTTTGTTGTTCAAATTGATTGAATGATTGCTGTTCAATCAATTGAATAACACTTTTGCGTTTTTTTTAGTTTTTGATTTAGTCGTTCAAATCGATTGAACAATTGATGTTCAATCGATTGAACAATTGATTTTTAATCAATTGAACAACACTTTTGCATTTTCTTGTTTTTTGATTTTGTTGCTCAATCAATTGAACAACACTTTAGCGCTTCCACGATTTTGATGTTCAATCAGTTGAACAACACTTTTTGAGTGTATTTTGTTCAATCAATTGAGCAACCATGATTTTTCTTTTTGTGTGTTTGATGTTTAAATTGGTAGAATGAATAACTATGACTTTTCTTTGTTGTTTCATCGCTGATCATTCTTTTTCCCTTTTATGTTTTGAATAAAAACCATTTGGTTGGATTTGTGCCTAAGATAAAGAAAAATAGTAATGTTAATACCATTGTGACCTATGAAACCTTTTGATGGTTATCTTTATTCAAAAGCTAACATGGTGCATCACTATAATGACTCGTTGAATATCTTCCTTGTGGACACATCATAAAATGATTTATTATTCTAATACCATATTGGTTTATCTGTTACACTTTAAAATGGATAAATCCATTTGATATGATGGTATAGGGGTAAAAGTATAACTTTCATTGGCATTTTTTTTTCACTTCTTACGCCATCTCTGACTCTTAAGGAGTAAATGAGCCTCTCTTTTTTTACAATAAAAGAATCAAAATATGAAAATATGAAAATAAAGAAATATGAAAATGCAACAAACATTGTCTTAAAGAGGATAGGGGGTCTCAGTACGAGCCAACCTAATCACTTTGTTATATCCTGGTAAATGGAACTATGATTATCTGGTCACCATGCCAGCATAGTGGTCTCTTTATGGCAAGAAAATAAAGCATCATCTAGATACTAAAAGGAGGACTCTGGTTCATTTGTGGGGTTAAAAAGCAACCCCGTCGAGGCTATGAATGCCTGATGGCAGTAGTGGCTTTGCTTGTGGTATTGAAGTACTATTTGACACAGCCTAATGCTCTCTATTCTATTACCACATATGGATTCATTTCTAAAGGAAAATTTCTGATTTGAACAACATTCCTAGAAAGCCAACATTCATGGTAACTTATATCGTATATTCCTTATATAATATTTGTATAATCACTTTAAAGACAATCATTAATACATACCGTCGATCATGTGTTTTTTACTATTCCACTTAGGGTAAAAATGTTTTGGCATAATGATTTAAATCTCAGTTTTTATTTTTTGGCATTCTAAATCTGATGACCTGTACTGCTTTAATTGTTGTTTTCATATATTCCACCACTTTTTATTAATTCGTTGCCCGCATTTATGATTTACCGATCCTTTCACTTGTTTTTCCCATGCTTCGTGGATGTGGACACCCTTTCTGATTAGAGGGGAGATGGTCTGCGCATGAAAAACATGTGTGACAATTTATGGATAGTTGTGTGATGATTATTAAACTGATTTCTAGTTAAAGGACTGCATAATGATTGTGTATGTGTAATAATTATCAAACTATTTCTTATTTGAGGAAGGACAACAACCATTATGGATAGCATGTGGATTGATTATGATCTTGTGTCAACTATTGCTGAAGAGACAAATGACTTGATTGTATGTGATATTAATTCTCAAAACAACGTCATTTCCCTATCAATAGCTTTAACATTCTTTGTTGTTGTTATAAACTACGAAAGTGTGAAGTGCATGCAAATGAACAAGTCACAGAAACACAATAGCCATGGGAGGAAAAAACATTCGAAGTGAGTCCACAGTGCTCATGGTATCAGACCAAGCTCGTGCAATTCTTGAGCGCGTCGATTGGCTGCAATACTTGAATAAATTGTAGGGGTTTCACAAAGAGATGACACTTGAGTTTTTGCAGAATTTGCAGAATGGCAGCACCACAATAAGAGGTAGGAACATGACAATATCTGAAGCAGTCATAGCTGAATTCACTAGAATTCCAACAGAAGGAACAAGCTTGATGGACAAGCATGTTTTTCTGTACAACGTGGTCGCAGTATTTCAGAACCCAAGCGAGCACTTGGTGCGAACAGGAAAAGGGATTCACCCTTCAGCTTTAAGACATCCATGGAAGGAATTGGCAGTCATTGTGCAGAGGTATATCACATGTGATGGATGACAGGATGTGGTAAAACCTCACCAGCTTAAATTGTTAGCCATTTTAAAATAGAACAGCTCAATTAACCTACCATTTTATTTAAATTTTGTATTGCATGATGTTGGGGAGCAGAGGGAGTGCGTAACAGTTTTGGGGCTCAAAGCTCGCAATTTTGGGAAAGGTATGGTAAAGACTCCATGAAGGGCATGGAGCATGAATTGTAAATAAGCTGAGTCAAAATGTTGTCCACCCAAGAAGTAATATAGAATAATAGGAAGTATGTCGGCTTGTCCATGGTCCGCAGACCATAGGAATGTATAAATAGAGCGAGGCTCTATGGGTAGAAGGTAGCTTTTTGGTATGTACTTTGATATGAAAGGTAATGGGTTTTTGGGAAGAGAAGTATTGAAGTGTCTGTAAGTCTGAGTCAAGGGTGTTGGTAGGTAGATAGAGGCTCTGCAGCTGTGTGCGCAGAGGCCTAGTAGAGTCCGTAGTTGTGTGTGCGGACCCCTGCAGCTGAGTGCACAGGGTGGATTTGGATGTATTGGTGAAAGATTTGAATAAAGATAAGTTGATTATGAAATTCTGTGTTAGATTTGAATTATTGTGGATCTGTCTAAATTGTGGTTAATATAGCTATTTTATCTATGAGCATATGTTTATGGTATGAGTTTATGCAAATCTGTATCTTTTTTAAGTGTGAAAATTGGTTATTCCTGTTAAATGTTTACTTAAAGATGGTTAGAAGTAGATCTGATCTATAATAACTCAGTAAGTAATTAGTATTGAGAAACAGTCTTGTTTCAGATCTGTGCGGAAGTAGAGCAGCGCGAGGCTACAGTGTACGAAACTTCCAGACCACATCAAGAAATCCCAAGGGTGCGGAAACCTAGTTCCAGCACCCTCCCCTGCTACCTTGGGTGAGACCTCAGTCCATGTTCTATGGGCTGTTGCCGAAAGGGCCCGTAGCTGTGGGATTTGTTTGGCTAATTAACTCTTCCGAACTTGGGTTAGGTCCATATAAGCAAACAAATGGTTCTGTTGTCAGGATTGGGATCTGCCTAAGCAATGTCTAGTGTCAGAACACTGGAACCCTACAAAGAAATAGCTTGAATATTCGCTAGAAGCATCCGAAGAAAAAATTGCACGCATAATAGATCACTGGTTGGATCGGGTAATAGGAGGGTTTATTACCAAGTTCGCGATAGACACAACTATCAGTTATAGTGAAGCAGAAAGGCGCTTTCTCCAAGGACCATGGGGCAAGTATATTAAATCATTGAACAATTGGATAAAGATGTTGTGAGAAAAACAGATTATGCACATTTATTGATGTTTGGCGTAACGCGAAGTGGAAGAGGCTACCAAGGAACCGAAGGATCAAAGAATAGCTCGCTAATTTCTATTTCGCGGGAGAGCGAGGACGAGCTCACGAGGTTCTCCCGAAGAAGTGTGGTCCAGTTGATTAAGCAGTGCTTTCCATAGATACCACCTCCCTCTACACCATCACCTACTTCTTCGACATCAAATCCATCTTCGCCCACTCCACCTCCACCTCTGCCACCACCAAAGGTTGGGATGGTGAGCGCAGTCAAGTTGCCAGTATTTAAGGGTGTAGGAAATGAGGAACTAGGTCAGTTCTGGTTTGTGGTAAGGGTTCTATGGGAAGCCCAAGGTATAACATATGATAACATCAAAAAGGCTACCCTAGTGAGCAAGCTGCAGGACTGCGCGTTTACGTGGTATATAAAGTACTTAAGCAATCATCCGAATGCGGGAATAACGGCTATCCAAGATGCCTTGAACAAAGAATTTGCTCGACCAAAATTACAGACAAAGTCGGTCATTGGGTTCAAAGAGATAGTGATGCTGCCAGGTGAAACCCCGTGGGATCTAGATCAGTGATTAAAAAGCACAATCCGCAAGGCTAACATGACATCGACAGATGCGCAGCACAACGCGTGGTTTGTGGCGTCCTTAACACCATATCTAAGGATGACGTTATCACAGCAAAAGATCTCAACCCAAGCCGAAGCATTAGAGACCGCGATGAGATTGCACGAAACCCTGATACAGGATCTGGGGTCGAGAGTTCAGCAAATCCACGTGCAATTACAAAAATTATCCTTAGATATATGAAGTTTGAAACAAGAACAGGTGCCGTAGTCGGAAGGGCATAAAGAAGTATGGTGTATCAAATGTAAGGACTAGGGCCACGACAAGGAACACTGTCCGGTATTTGCTAACTATGTGGGGGTGAGGGGACCAATACTATTGCGACCAGAGATACAAGCAGGGCCAAACATGGTGCCCGCACTCTGTTGTGTGATATGCCACGAGGGAGGAAATCATGCCACAAACAACTGTCATCTATTACAAAATTTGAGACACCCCCGCCCAGTGGTTATTTTGCAACTTTTGTAGGATGGTGGATCATGATGAAAGAAACTTTTGAAGTTACGAGATGTTAATGGATTGAACACCTGCATATAGGATGCAGATGGAGGCGTGTGGGTAAGATCTTGCCACCGCAGTAACGCGGGGCGGATTCCAAGGACACAGATGGGGCCAAGGGGGGATGGGACCCAGACGCGGACGAGGACAATTGATCTACTATAATTATGGAGGACCAGGGAACTACGCGCGTGATTGCATGAAATCGACCAAAACTCGTTGCCCGTACTATTACCAATTTGACCATGAAGCAGTCGATTTCCCCATGCTAATTGCTCAGATGCAGGAAGAAGGAGTGCTTTCAGCTACCCCCACTGAGAACATCCAAATGATGAAGGCTGAACTGCGCGTGGAAGACCCTAACATGAATATGATGCTTAGAAGTGGTGTAGCTATGGGAGAAGATAAGGGAAGCGACTAGAGGAGGATGCATGGGTTTGCAAGGCTCCTACGAAACAATTAGAGTTTGATTTGGAGCATGCGAAGGAAACATTTATGGAGGCCAAGAAGAACTTTGTGGAAGCTTCCACTTCGGGTAGCACGGATCAAACAGAGTCAGAGAGGGATACTTCTATGCTAACCACCTTCTTAGAAACATGGATGAAGCTGCTCCGAGATACCAAAGTGGTGAAGGGATTACAAGAGTTAATAACTAGGTGCACAGGATCAAACAAACCTTGAATGGTACGAAATTTGGGAAAGCATGCATTACGAATAGGGCAAGAAATGCGGTTGACTGCCCAGATTGGGGACTATGAGATGGACCAGGTTTTTCTGGACTTGGGGTTAGATGCAAATGTTCTACCTGAACAAACCTGGGAGCGCATGGGCAGGCCCGTCCTACAATGGTCCCCTATCTAGCCGTGGATGGTGAACCAACAGAATATCTTGCCTATGGGAAGACTATAGGGAGTTACAGTAGACATCGACGGTGTAAGCACACTAACCGATTTTGAAGTCATAGAGATTGTGGATGACAACAACCCATATCCTACATTATTAGGGATAGACTGGGCAATGGATATGAATGGAGTCATTAACCTAAAGAAACGAAAAATGATATTTGAGAAAAAATCTCTCCGCGTAGTCGTTCCGCTAGACCCAGCCGAAGGAGCATGTTATACTGAGCATATTCACAATGAGGACAGTGACAAACTGGATTGTATTTACTAAATCACCGCACAGGATCAGGACCGAGGGAATCTTACTGCAGACGGATGAATCTCATGGGACCGTGATAGTTCTTCCTGCACATCGGACTTAGACGAAGAGATTGAGCGATGGCAGAACCGATTGCATGAGGTAACGACACTAAATTATAATATGATGGTTAGATTGCTAAGGGACATGCCAACGGATGAGGATGCCAAGTAGGTGGAGGCACCAGTCGACCAACATGAAACAACGATCCTGAGACCAAGGCCACAGGATGACCCTGAGGAGACTCTGTGCACAACGATTGTCCATGAATAGAGCACATGCCCAAAGATTCGGTGAAGGTGGTGTGGATATCAGAAGCAGGTATGTGCAAGGGTTACGGGGCAATCTCGTTCGCCATCAACCCGTGACAAAGTCAGCAGGAGAGCAGGGGGACGTTCGCTCAGCATTCTCTCGGGAAAACGACCCACCAAGAAATTGTGTATACCACAGGTTCAATGGGCCTATACCAGAAGGAAGGCACATGTGACATTGTCAATACGTAGATGGATAGGAGCCCGTAATAAGCGGGGTAGCAGCAGGCATCAGGGGATCGAGAACCTATGGGCACGACTCAGGAAGAAAAGCATGCTAGTTGGGCAAGGAAGCAACAAAATGAAGGGTAGCGATGCCCACGAAGGCTGCGTGAGTCTACACGTAAGAAAATCGGGCCAGGTTGGGTATCCCACAGAACGCGAATGTGCCATGACCCTTCTATCATGGCTACGCCCACACCTACGGAAGGATACACCCCACACATCGGCGTACGAAGAGATAGCAGCTACAAGGACACTCAGAAGGTGCTTGCAGGCTGGGCTAGCAGGGAAGTTCTGGACTCGCACAAGTGGTGCGACTACCTAACTAGCTGTAGGAAGCATAGTTCCAGCACCCTAAGCAGTTGAAAGAGGGCACACGACTATAAATGAGTTTGCAGGACACTGACATAGCAAAAAGGTTCTCTACAGAGTCATTCGGTCCACAACATCACGGCGATGCCCGAGTGACAATGCTGCCACCCGGAGAACTCAAGAAGTGACCGTTAACACCAATATTCCTGATAAGAAATTCAAGTTACATTAGGGAGGAGCGGGCGGTGGGCCATTAAGATGAAAGTTTCAAACTAGATACGAAAAGATCTGCCACCTAAATGATGTTAATAAGTTGGAAGTGGAGGGAAGGGATTCATTAAAATTTACACGGTCATCTAATAACATCTGGAAAACACTGGGATATTTGAGATTGGAACGAGTAATGACCAAAAACCACTTAGCTACCAAGGTTTCCATGAGTACCATGGCGAGAACCCGAGAACAGCTCGCAGAAGAACTATACTCAACCTAGGAGGTGCTCGATGAAGCCACCGTAGTCCTTGAAGTGCAAAAATCCCCATGCACACCATGGTCTCGGAAAAGTAAGCAGTTGATGGGGCTAGTCAGGATATTTCCAAGGTTCAATAAGCTATCAGGAGCTGAAAAGGGCAAAGCAATCACCACCGAACCTAAGGAGGATGATGAAGATTTGCAAGCTTTGATCAATCAGATTGACGCTCAACATGAGGATGAAGAGGATGCTTTTCTAACCCCGTCATGACCCTCATATATCCCCCCATGGACCGGTACAGTCAAACTTCTAAAGGATGTGGACAATGCAAAGAATACACTCCAAACCCCACTTCTTCTAGATGAGATAAGGTTCGATGGGCTGCCGTTGGGCCGAGTCCCGAGTATTAAGTTTGAATACTGGGACCTCGCAGATAGCGACAAGTTCTCCGAATTGGCCAAAGATAAATTACTGCCACGGAAGTGGTTACTAGGTGTGGAGAACGTAGGGTTACTTAATCTAAGATGGATACCTCACTATCACCACACGACCCTCAACATATGTGTTATTCGACAGTTACTACGTTTGGTATATGATGGGTTTCTCTAGTTGGAGAAGCCAATTATGATCATAGCTGATTTGGTACACCGGATTACTCACTTGCTGGTAAAAGGGAATGACCCCACAAACATAGCTAGAACAAGTAGCAATGCGGGTCGCACTGAAACAATGAAGGCTAAATATAAGTTCGAAAAGCGGAAGCGGGTGTATGCAATAGCGAGCATCAAAGACCGAGTGGTGTGAATTGCTACCTAGTTACTAGTCAGTAAACTGATGAGGAAATGTCGCGCAGATGAGGTGCCAGCTCCTATCATTGCGCTTGAGGAACAATGCGCGGTAGGGGTTCAGTTTAGCTGGGCACAGTTCTTATGTGACGAATTTTTGACAAACTATTGGGAAGCACAGGACAAAGGTAAGACATTTTATGATGCATGGTTGCTACTATCAATCCTTTTGGTTGCAGGAGAACTACCGCAGGGTAGCTATTTTCCCAGCATTGAAGACAGCCTACCGGAAGTAGTGCGGTATACCTCACTCTTGGCTACAAAGGACATAGCGAGGGATTTTGACATTAAGTGTTTTTGGACCTTCATGGAGGGAACTATCCAGACACGGATCAGTTGTAGGCAACGAATGTTTCCAACAATGTACAACAGTTTGCAAAGTGCGACCGAGTTCAAAGCGTACATGCATAATTTATATATCCGGGCGCGGAAGGATCTGAAGCGAGCATGGTTCACGCTTCCGTTCATGGAAACAAACGATGTTATTTATGCGGTGTTAGCAACTTGGCCCCCTGAATGACACACCCCAGCCAAGGCTGAACTAGAAAGAATGGCAGCACAACAACACAAAAAGGACCTCCAGCAGCAACTCACTAACTTGGCATAAAAGGCCCGTCAGGGACAACAGGCAGCTTTGCAGAAGGAAGCACCCAAGGAAGTGCTAACCGAAGGAACCATGACAGATCAAGAAATGGCCTCATACCACGATATGCAATAGGAGTAGGAAATAAAGGAACGCGTAGAGCATCTTACCGAATCTACCCTAGTCAAGTGGCCGTACAGCACGAAATCACTGCACACATGCAAAATGTCAAAGACAGCCAAAGTTTTAGAGAAAGAATTTCTTGACAACAACAAATCCCTGAGTAATTCCCCTATCTACTCATTGATAGAACTGATCACCGAGCAGACAACTGTGTTGGGGGATATTCGAGCGCAGATGCAGGCATTACAGGTGCAACCCCCCGGCGAGGTAAGCCTACAATTAACCGACAGCACAGCCGTAGCCGACCAGATGGTGCATACCAATTCAATGAACACCTTAGCATTTCCAGCAGGTGTTTTCTTGGCCGAAGTAGACGGGGACATGCGAATTTGAGCATTGAACTTGGCCACTCTTCCTAGATAAACCTTATACCAACTAAAGGATGGGGTAATCACTAAGCTTCATGCCCAGGAAGGTTGCGCCCTCCAAACAGCGATGGAGCACAAGGAAAATCTGGAGTAGGTCAGTCTCCAGCGAGATGATTTGATCTCAGACACCCAAGAAGTGGAACAGGCCGTGATAGCCGCTTGCAGCAAGATCCAGTAGTTAGCTATCCCAGCCGAACACCCAACCACTGACAAGATTCATCGCATGGCCACAGGATTCTGTATAGCCTAGGAGGAGGCCACGAAGGCTAAATGGGACTTAAATCTACAAATTGCGGAGCTAAGACTAAAGGTGTAGCCAGCCACACCACCAGAAATCTGGGAGTAGCACTGGGGGGAAATTCAAGCAGGATTGGAAATGATAAAGTGCACTGTACGAGATTTCTCGGGACTGTTAGATCAGTCCCTCCTTACGCTCACCGCCCTCCAAGAAGACCCAACCATACAACAAGGAGAAACATAAGCGCGAGAGTTGTAGCAGGCTTATGACACAGTCCAAAGGACTGTGTATATGGTCACTATCACACAACGGTTGGCTAAAATGAGGGAGGCCTAGGCTCTCCAGGCACAAGTTGACGCCGCGCGGCAAAAGGAGGCAGTGCTTAAGGAACACATCCAGCCTTGGATTGATGAAGCATTTGCGGTCTCCACAACTGTAGAAGGAAAGATAGTGCATATGCAAGAAGTATGTGATCCGGGACAGGTAACTCCCAGTGATACGGATGCATCAGCAGCTCGCATGGAACACGTACAGAAGCTAGCAGCCGAGTGTGTTACAAGCATGGGCGCTGTGCAAAAATTGTTGAATGGTCTCTGCGCAAAGATTGTCACACCAGCTGAGTGACTCAGGATGAGTCACGATGATTGTGTTGGGGGACTGTTGGGTAGCAGAGGGCTCGTGTAACAGTTTTGCAGCTCAAAGCCTGCAATTTTGGGAAAGGTATTGTAAAGACTCTGCGAAGGGAGAGGAGCACGAATTGTAAATAAGTCGAGTCAAAGGGTTGTCTGCCCAAGAAGTAGTATAGAATAATAGGAAGTAAGTCGGATTGTCCATGGTCCACGGACCATAGGAATGTTTAAATAGAGCGAGGTTCTATGGGTAGAAGGTAGCTTTTTGGTATGTACTTTGATCGGAAAGGTAATGGGTTTTTGGGAAGAGAAGTCTTGAAGTGTCTGTAAGTCTGAGTCAAGGGTGTTGGTAGGTAGATACAGTTTTTAGATAGGAGGAATGACCTGTTATAGAGTTTTAGTGAACCCAATGTTTCAGCCTACCAAGTGAGTCCATCTTCAAGGGATGCGTCAATAGATATTCTTCAGATCTTAATGATGTATCCAGGAGCTAGATTTAGGTTATATATATAGGAAATTGAAGAAAAGATGTAAGAAAATAGGTCGGCTAGATTTTCATTTATTTATTTATTTATTATTATTATTTCATTTTAATTAATTAATTAATTTTATTTATTTTTAACTAACTAATTAATAGGTTTATGACTTAATTGATTTTATTATTTACTTACTATCTTTATTAATTTTATTTTAAATAGTTGGTTTAGTTGATTTATTAATTAATTAAGGGAATTGATTAATTAATTAAAAGGGTTGATTAATTAATTAATTTTATTAATTATTCTTTATTAATATGTTTATTAATTTATTGTATTATTCACTTGTTAGTTTGATTGATTAATTAATTAAATAAATGAAAATCTAGCCAACCTATTTTCTTACATCTTTTCCTATATATATAACCTAAATCTAGCTCCTGGATACATCATTAAGATCTAAAGAATATCTATTGACGCATCCCCTGATGATGGACTCACTTAGTATTCCAAAATGTTGGGTTCACTAAAACTCTATAACAGGTCATTCCTCCTATCTAAAAGCTCTCCTAAAGTCAAGGAGGCTTGGCTCCCAAGACTAGAGATAGACAACAATTCTTCTTCACTTGCTCGGCTGCCCTTTTGATGCATTGATGTGGCTGCTTGTGCTCCGAGCCTTCTGAAGGAGGATTCAAAGTAGGGGGTCATAAATGAGGGGGACACCCTCATACAAATCCTCTCCCTTATTTTCCTTGAATATTGGCTGCCAAATGCTCATTAAACCTTTGACTTTGTCTCAAAATTGACCAAAAATCTGCATAAAGCACACATTAGACTTCATGGCATAATGACCAACCCAATTCACTATATTAGCATAAACATAATAAAAACCGTGCAATAAACTAATGATAATGGTGGATTAAGCTGAGTTAGGAGGCAAAATGAACCCATATAATTACCCATTTATGGGGCTCATCATCACCCCCCTATTGAATGTGTTGCTCATCCTCTGAGCAACTAGTCCATCTCTTCATCTTTGATGGCCTTGATTGCCTCCCTGACATCCCATGCCTCTGATGTGAGATCCTCTTCCCTATCATGGAATCCAACCTTTCTGTCCACCTCTTCCCACTGTTGTCTTTCTTCTTCCTCTTTTGTGCCCTCTAGCAGTCCTAGCAGTAGTGGGGGACTCAACTTGAGGCCAATCCAATTGACTTTCAAACTTTGCATAGAGTGCTTGTATAGTGGCACTCTCCTTATTTCTTCTTTCATCATGTTTAGGGAGTGATACTCCCTAATCTGTAGGTTGTGTCGTAGTGTGTTCTACCTTCTCATACAGGCATGAATGCAATCATCTCCAAGCAATCTCTCGATGTCCTCAAAATGTGCAATAACCTGGTCCTGATCATTGATGTACTTAGGGGCACTTTGAGGATCAGTTGCAAGTAGTTGGTGTGTACTAATGAGAGCCATAGGGTTTGATGGCTCTACTTTAATCATCAGGGGCTCATTTTTTTCTTTTGCCATCAACTTATTTATTTTTGTTACCCTTTTCTCATCATGGCCCATCCATGAAGCCATGGCCACCAGCTGCAAGTCCCTTAACATAGCATTGTGGTCCCATAGGTTCATATTAGTGAGAGCCATGTTATGTAAATAAAACTCTGCCAACTTTGCCATATCTTCTGCTAACCTGTGGTCATATAGGTCAATGAATTGTCTATAATCTTGAAAAGGCATGGTGACTCTCTGTGCCAAGGTCTTGATCTAAAACTGTAGCCACTAGTATTTGACATAGATTCCATATGGTTTGGCTGGTTGTCTACACTATAGTGACTCCATAGCCCAACTGGCCATGCATGCTAATTGGGTTTCCCTTTCTTGTAGCTATTTTCTTAACATTTCATTCTCTGCTTCCAAGTGAGATCTTCATATCGTTTTTGTATGTCTTACAATGCTCAATTCCTTACCCATCTCTCTCAGCTTGTTTTCCATGTGGCCAATGTCTTCCACCCCTTTGGACTTGGCGATCTGCATCCATCTATGGCTTCTTACCCTTTCTTTTTCTAGTTCAAAGAAAAGTGGGACTGCAAATTTCCGTGGAATAATTTTTCCTTCTTCAAGAAGGTTGTGATAAGAGCCTAAACTAGGTTGGGGGTTAAGTTCTAGTATCTTTGCTGCCTCATCCTTCCCCTTGGTATGTTCTTCTGCCCTTTTCTTAAGTTTTTCAGTTTCCTGTAGCTTTGTTAGGGTCTCCTGTAGGGCAGTATGTGCTTCCTGTAGGACTATTTATGAGTCCTTTAGTTTTATTCTTTCCTTACAAGTGGAAGATCTAGGACTTCCTCTTTCATAAGTAATGGGGTTTTTGGATGGAGATTCTTCCTTTTTGGAAGTAGGAGAATCTTCAATTACAATAGGCACTGTTGAAGATGGCTGTGGTTTTACTATTTTTATCCTAGTGTTTTTTCGAGCCCTGAAATACATTTATGGTTGCCTTTTTATCTTTTGTTTAGGCTTAACTGGTGTGATGAGTGCAGCAAGAACAATTTTTACTTCCCTTTCTAATGTCTCAGGTGACACTTCTGTCTTCCTTGCCCCTTTTTCTTCTTCTTCTATCTTTTCTGCCTCTGCTAGCTTTATTTCCTCTAGCCTTGTTCTGATTTCCTTCTCACCTTGTTTAGTTTCTGCCTTCTCTAACTTAGTCTTTTTCTTCTTTGGTTTAGTCTTTTTCTTTTCTATTTTAGTCTTTCTCTTCTATCTTGGTGTCCTTCTTCTCTACTTTGGTCTTTTTCTTCTCTACTTTAGTCTCTTCCTTCTCTGCTTCAAGTTTTTCCTTCTCTGTTTTGGACTTTTCCTTCCTTGTTTCAAGTTCTTCTTTCTCTGTTTTGGTTTCCTCTTTCTCTATTTTTTTTTTCTCCTCATCTTCCCCTTTTTGTTCTTCCCCCTCACTTTTAGAAGGACTGAGGTCATATGTGAGGGATATTATATCATCTTCTCTTGTCATATTTCTGAAAATCTCCTAGGCTATGGGGATTGTGAACGTGTGGAGGGCTTCTTCCACCAACAGTTTAATTAGTCCATGGTGAGCCAATTGGTCTGGACCTCCTGCCCTCAATTTAATGCTAGAATCTATAAGAGACTGTAGGAGAAAATAGGGAATACTGAGTTTTTGGGGTGTGGGAATATCCATGCCATATCTCAGCTCATGCAAAAGTCTGAAATGGTAACCATAAACTATGTCGTACCTTGCTTCACAGGAAATGTACTTGATAATTTGGTAATTGACCTCATCCCAAGGGTAAGGTATGCTTGTTCTTCTGATGCCACTTTTGTCCTCTACAGGATGCTCATTTGGTTGGAAGAAGGTTTTCTTGGCAACTTGACCCAATGACTTTTCTTCTTTGCTCTAGGGTAGTCCAAGTGGAAGACTGGTAACCTTACTGATAAACTCTGGGGTGATTTCCATTATGAGACCCCTAAAATTAATGGTGGAATGGCTCTTTGAGTGGGGTACCAAGGAAAGGGCAAACTTCTGAGTCACTTCTCCATCATACCCTTGAAGTTTCGCAAAAAATGGCATCCAATTGGCTCTGGTAAAAATAGCTACCACTTGGGGATATTCATGGAGTGTGAATGAATTTAGGGGTTCCTTCCTCATGAATCCCCTTGTCATTATGTTTATACTCTTTTGGAATACCTTAGGTGGAGAAGGAGACAACAATTTTTGCAAAAACAGGAAACAGAAAAAAAACTATGTTTTTCTTTTTAAGAAACAAGAAGAATTTTTTAATGCAATTTATATTTTTTTTAGGCTTAATTCTTCTCTAAAATTTCATCACTCCTTTTATATGTGAATACCAAGGTGGAGAGGGAGACAACTATTCTTTTCAAAAATAGAGAAAAAAAAAACTGTGTTTTTCTTTAAGAAACAGGCAGACGTTTTAATGCAATTTTTCTTCTTTTTCAGGCTTAATCCTTCCTTAAAATTGCATCACTCCTTGTATATATGAATATGCAAGGTGGGTTTGTACCGATCCTACCTCGTCAAGTCTGAATTTGAACAAAAACCTCGTGTTTTCTTCTGTAAAACTGCTTACTAGCCCTCTTGTAGAAATGGCTGGGGGTTCTCCTGTAGACCTAGTTACGGTTCCTGTAGAACCCGATAATGCTCTTGTAGAACCTGATAGGAGGAGGAGTTCTGAAAATGATAGAGAGTTATGGTTTTGAGGCTATGGATGTGGTATGGAGCTTGCTGTAGTCGCGGGGACAATGATAAAATGGAAACAAAGGTGGTGAATAAGTTCGAGGAGGAGTGCTTATGTTTACTCAAGATATTTCCAGTGATGACGTGAGGTGGAAAAAAGGGTATGTTGCCATTTTTCAGACCGCTAGTCCTCACTGTTGTGCCATCATGAGTCTTCATGCCTTCTGCCTGCAATCACTTCCCATCATTCGTGTTTGAGTTTAAACACCGCCACTGCCTGTCTTTTTGGATTTTTCTGTGAGTTGACTAGGCACATGTGCGTGGGATCTCTGAATGAGCGCAGTCGAACTAGATGATGATGGCTAGTTAACTCGCCACCTTTCCTGTTTAATCCAAACCATTCCATTCATTCATGTAGTTTTCAACTTATACAGATGAAATAGAGGAGAGAGTTAGACACTTACCTGCAGGTCGAATGCTCATTGCTACGGTGCTGCTAGGTTCTGTTGCTGATGCATGCTCGGATTTTAGTGCTGCATGCCTGTATCCCTTCTGCTATATGATTTTTTCTTCTGGATATGTGCTCGGTTACTTTGTACATGTGCCCTTTAACTAAATCTTTCTTCTGGCATCCCCTGCATTCCTATGGTTGTGCCTATGTTGCTGCTAGAGCTTGATTTTAAGGGGATCAACTGCTACAAGAAATCCTACAAGAGCTCTTGTAGCTGCTTCTCCCTCTAAAATTTTTAGCTGATGCTTGTGCTAGGAGATGTGAGGATGCTTCTAAGGATTTTGATAGTAATGGAGAGGGATTTGGTAAGCTGCAGGTGAGTTGCTAAGGTGATGTTCTTTTTATTTCTTTTTATTTCTTTTAAATTGGTTTCTATATTTTTTCTACAGAAAGGAAAGAAATCAATGGAAATGAGGTGGTGTAGGTGTGGGATGGAGGGTTAGGATGGTGGATAGTAGTAGGATGGCCTACAGGCTTTCTATGAAAATTCCCAGCTCTTTAACTATTTTGTAAACTTCATTTCGAGCTCTATGTGATTTCTAGAGGAGCCTCCTGTAGAACACATAGGGCTTCCTGTAGGATACACAATCTTCAGAAAGAACACAGAGAGGTGGAGAAAAAAATCAGAAATTATGGAGAAGAGTATAGAGGATTTGAATAGGCTTTGTGGCATGTCCCCTTGCTTCTTGTGGTCCATATGTAACCTGCAATGCATTTTAAAAGTCAATTCCTTTTCCTTTTTTCTCTGCTTTTTTTTTTGTTGTAAAGACAACTAGGGTACCTCCAGGAGGTTTTCACCCTGTTTTCCCTGGGCACCTCCAAGGGAGGTTTTCACCCAAGGATCTTATTCTTTATCTTTTTTGTTTTTGTCATCACTGGGCCACCTCAAAAGAGGTTTCCAACCCAATGATGAGACTCAAGCACCTCATAGAGGTTTTCCCCCGAGTCCTTATTATTTTTCTTTTTCATCAGTGAGTTGGTGGAGTGGAGGTTGAGACTTGCTCCACTACCAGCACTATTTTACTCAGATCTTTAATGAACTCTCACTTGGAGAGGGGCTTCTTGTAAATTTTCAACCTATTCCCATTGACAAGCATGGGGATGGCTTCCTCATCAATGGTCCTGATCAGAACTGAACCATTGTCATTACACTTTTCTACACTGTAGGGTCCCAGCCATCTTGTCCTCAGCTTGCCCTTGAAATCTTTATACCTTGATTCATAGAGCAACGCCCAATCGCCTTCTTGGAATTGCTTCTCCTTGATATTTCTGTCATGCCATATCTTCCTCTGAAGTTGGATTACCTCTGTGTGAAGAAGGGCCTGCAATATTTGTTCATCCAATCCATTGAGCTGGAGGAGACTTTCCCTTTGTGCATGGCTAAGATCTATGTCCAGCTGAGCTACGATCCTTAGTGTATTGTATTCAAATTCTATTTACAGCAAAGCTTTCTTCCCATAGACCAGTTCATAAGGTGTGAACCCTGTGGTGGTCTTCCATGTGGTGTTGTAGGCCCAGGTGGCCTCAACTAGTCTATCTACCCAATTTTTTCTACTACTACTCACTACCTTGGTCAAAATTCCTTCCAAATCTCTGTTAGTGACTTCCACCTACCCATTGGCTTGTGGATGGTAAAGGCTAGAGGTCTTGTGCTTGATTTTACGATGTGTGAGCAGGTCTTCAATCAAATTGGAAGTGAACTGACTACCTTGATCTGTAACCAGTTATCTTGGATACCCAAACTTATAGAATATGTTCTCTCTCAAGAACTCAGCTACTTTTTCTTTTGTTGCTACCTTGATTTCCTTTGTCTCTGCCCATTTTGTCAGATAATCGGTGCACACAATGATGTATTGTTTTTGGTTTGAAGGAGGGTTGATAGGACCCACAAAGTCTATGCTCCACTTCTCAAATGGCTCAAGAGTCACTTGAGGTTGCATGGGCATCTCATCCTTTGGAGTGGGTTTCCCCATTCTTTGGCACTGATCACATTGGCTGATATATCTCTTCACATCTTGATGAATAGTGGGCCAATAGTAACCTGCTTGCAAAATTTTGAAGGCAGCCCTCTTTGCTGCAAAATGGCCTCCACAAGGCCCATCATGATAGGTCAGGAGAATGTCAAAAACTTCCTCCTCCCTGACACATCTTCTCAAAACCTGATCTAGGCCATGTTTGAAGAGACTGCCCCCAATCCAGGTGAAAGGGCACTTTTCCTCAAGATCTTGCTCTTCTCTTCGAAGGACAGGTATGGTGGGAACTGTGCTGAAACCAAGTAATTTGCTATATCAGCAAACCATGGAGAGAGTACTAAGATAGAAAATAGGTGCTCATCTGGCATTTGATCATCCACCATTCCTTCCTCACTTGTAGGCAAATTTACTCTATACAAAAAGTCAGCAACAACATTTTCCTTACCAGGCTTATCAACAATAGTTAAATTAAACTGCTGCAATAAAAGAAACCACCTAATAATGTGAGCATTTACATCTAGTTTGTTCATTAGATACCTAATTGCAGCATGATCAAGGTGTACAAAGGTTTGATATGATGTGATCTAATGTTTGAATTTATTTAAGGAATGTAATACAACTAGGAGTTCCTTCTCCGTTACCATGTAGTTTAACTCTACCTTTGACAAATTTTTACTTATAAAGTATATGGCATAAGGTAACTTTTCATCAGCTTGCCCTAAGGATGCTCCTATTTCTTTGTTCGAGGCATCTGTGTGAATGTGGAAAGGTAGGGCCCAGATTGGGCCTCTCAAAATTGGGGCAGTCACAAGTTTATTTTTCAAGGTGTCTAGGGCTTCTTGATAGTTGTCAGTCCATATGAACTCAACATCTTTTCCCAAAAGACCAAACAATGGAGAAGCCAACTTATTAAAATCTTTAATGAATCTTCTGTAATATCCCGCTAGTCCTAGGAAACTTCGGACATCTCTCATCTTTTGAGAAGGTGGGACCCTTTGGATGATAGGAATTTTGTTGGGGTCCATGTGCAACCCTTGTTGAGATATTGCATGACCTAGCACGGTCCCTTCAGTCATCAAGAATTCACATTTTTCCAGACTGAGGGATAGGTTCATTTCAATACACTTGTCCAAAACTTTCCCTAGGTTAGATAAAGATTCCTGGAAGTTAGAACCATAAGGAGTAAAATCATCCATATATATTTCCACTACATCATGAATCAATTTAGATAATATACTGAATACTGCTCTCTGGAAAGTGGTCAGAGCATTGTACAACCCAAAAGGAAGGACCCGATATGCAATGGTACCCCAAGGACAAGTGAAAGTGGTCTTATCTTGGTCTTTCGAACTGATTTGGATCTGATTGTACCTGTTGAACCCATCTAGGAAGGAGAAAAACTTTTTCCCTGCCAGACCATCTAACAATTATCTATGAAAGGTAAAGGAAAATGGTCCTTTTTGGTGGCCTTGTTCAGGTCCTAATAATCGACATAGATTCTCCACTTACAATTTTTCTTTGGCACTAGCACCAAAGGAGAGACCCATTCACTGTCAGAGATGGGGTAGATGAATCCTGCATCTAGTAACTTTTGCAATTCTTCCTTGACAATTTCTTTAAGGGCTGGATTCATCCTCCATTGAGGTTGCCTGACTGGTTTGCAATATTCCTTAATGTAAATGTGATGAGTACAAACTAAAGGGTGCACTCCCTTCATCTCCTTATAACTCTAGGTGAAGGCATCTAAATTTTTTTATCAATAGGCTACAGAGTTCCTTCTCCTGGGAGGTGGATAGGGATGAGTTGATTTTCAAGGTTCTTTCATGACCAAACTCTATATTCTTAACATGGAGAGAGGTTAGGTTGGCCACACAGAGATCAACTAAGGGATTGTCTTGGGTTTCTTTCACTAGATCTTCTAATGGCAAAATATTTGGGGGTGGATTCTGAATTAAATCTTCAATGACATCATCCTCATCCTATGATTTCCCCCCCATGGCTATTTCTACTCCACATAGTGGTGTAGAATACACTTCATCCTCATCCTCCTCCTCCAACCAGAGAGGTAAATCATGTTCTAGTGAAGGTTGGGCAGGAGGGTATAGGATTAGCTACTTGGACATATGCCCATTCTTCATTGTCATATTCCCAGCTCGATAGCTGATGTAGGCATTTATAGTAGCCAACCAAGGTCTTCCCAAGATGAGAGGATACCCAGTCAGCTTTGCCTTCGACTGGAGAACTAGAAAATTAGTAGGGTACTCCCAAGAATCAATGGAAACCATCACATCTTCCACAATCCCTTTAGGGATCACAGTGGAGCGGTCTGCTAACTGCAGTATTGTTGTGGTCTTTCTCAGGGAGCCCTGGAGGTTGAGCTTGAGCATAGTGTCCTTTGTCATCACATTAATGGTAGCCCCCAGATCAATCAGGGTATGGGGGATCATGGTGCCATTGATGTGGACATCAACTACTGCTCTTCTAGGGTCTACGTACTTCAGACAAATTACCTGCCCCAACATTAGATCAGACAGTTGTCCTATGAAATTGATGGTTGGGGAATCTCTCTTGCACCTTCCTGGATGCCTGAAGCACTTCTTTTTGTTCATGTTGTTGTATATGGGCAAATCCTTTATGGCTTGGAGAAGTGGTATCTTTACTCATAATTGTTTCAATTCTCCCAAAAGTTCAGTTTCTTATGGGGTAGGTTGTGTTGTTCTGGATAATCTCTCAGGAAAGGGTGGAATTGCTTTCAGTTCACTTTCCTCTTTATCTTCCTCATCCTCCTTAGAGGGAGGCTAGCTATCTAGGAGAACCTTCCTAGATCGCAGGTTAAGCTCCTAGATCATAATGGTTCCCCACTATATACTTTCTGAGCCTGTCTGATGTTCGGGTTCGGGTTTATTTGAGCAGGCATTTGGGGTTGCCTTGGTGGAGTAGGAGGCAATGGTTGAGGTTGAGCAGGTGGTGGAGACAAAAGAGCGGGAGGAGAGTTGTATTAGGGCCTCCACCCCTGATGAGATGCATTCCACTGAGGCTGTGGTTGAGCATAGGAGTGAAATGAATGAGTGGTTGGTTGAACATGATATTGAGATGGGTATGACCAAGGAGGAGGTGTGGACCAGGAAGGGTGAGAAGGGGGACCCCAAGAAGGTATGTAAGTGGCTTGATTGGGGTTATAGTATGCTTGAGATGTCCCTTGCATTCCCTACTAGTAAGGTCTAGGTCAATGTGGTCTCCTTTGGTTCATGAAATAGAGTGGTTCAGTGGCTCCTTTGGCCCCTTGGTGTACAGCTTTAAGTCTGGGCAAGGAAGGGCACTTGTCTGTAGAATGATCTTCTTCACAGACTGAACAAACCTCTATAGAGTTTAATGGACATTCGTTCCTAGGATGCCTTCTGGTGCACCTACGACAAAAAATGGCCAAAGCCCTCTCTGCTTCCTCTTGTTTCCTTTTGATATGCAAGGTATCCATTTGCATGGCAAGAGTTTGCATTATCTCACTCTTGAAGTCTTCCAACATGTTTCCAAGTTCACCTTTGAGGGATGAAGTGGATGAGGAGGTACTGGCTATGGTTTGACTCCCCTTACCTCTCTTTCTAGCTACCCTAGAATGGTTTCTAAAAATAGATTTTATGTCTTCATAAGGTAGTTGGTAGATGTCTCCCCCAACTAGTAAATGGAGGATGTCTAGAAGGTCTTCCAGAATTCCCCTGAGTAGGACCAACTTTAGAGATTCAAGGTCAAGTGTGCACTTGGCCCTTTTATAACTGAGCTGGAAACTCTCTTCATAATATTCCAAGGATTCATCACTCCCCATGGTCATTTGGAAGATTTCTTCCTTGGTATCTTTTGATCTATAGTAGTCCCGATATTTGTTATTAAGGGCTTGCTACATCTGAGCCTAAGTTGTGATGTTGTTGCCAGGTAACCCCATGAACCAGCACAATGCTTCATCCTTGAGGGTACAAGGGAATAGTTTCAACTCCTGCTCATCTTCTGCATAATCATAGGTTCAACAGATGACAACAAACTCAAACAGGAAGGTGTCAGGGTCTTCTGTAGTCAATCCATGGAAGTGAGGTAGGGCTGAAGGGCTTATGTTCTCGATTTTAGTGACCCCATTGGTCTCCCGGATGGGAAAATTACCCTCTACTCTTTTTCCATTGCCCCTAACATTTCTGTTTTCAGCCATTGTCTAAGGAGGGATGGTTTCTTCCTCTTCTTCTCCTATAGGTTCTTCAAATATCTCTGGTTGTTCCCCTAAAAGTTCTTCTAGATCACTGCCACCGAAGAAGAGAGAAGGGTGACATTGTGATGTGGTGGGGGTGTTGGATAGGAATTTCCTGGATTATCTCTGTTCCTATGAGGCATGAAAGGGAATCTCTTTTTTTGGGTGATTTTTTTGTTTTTTTTTTTTGTACTTGCAAAACTAAAATTGATTGAACAAACAAGCTGCAACTACTGAAATGAACTTGGTGAAAGGAAATTGCAGAACTGAACTAAAAACAAGGAAATGACTAATCTATTTTTGCTGAAATGGAAATTGCAGAATTGAAATGAAAGCAAGGAAATGCAGGAATTGAAAAGAACAACTACTCTACTTTTGATGAAATGAACTACTTAGTAGAATGTTGCAGTAGAAAATAGAAGCAAAGCAGTAATCATAAAATACTCTAATGCTTCCCCAACAACGACGCCAAAAACTAGTGAGCACCAGTATTGCAGCAATAGTGCTGCAACTCCTAAGGTTTCCTACTGCTTTTATCAACCTGGTAGTTCGTAACAAACTTGGAAGCGATGGTACTGCATGCACAAGTACTAGTTCTTACTATAGGCTGTCACTTGATTAGTTGGCGCAAGATCACTAGGAGCTCAAGCCAACTTCTATGAATTCCAGAAGAAGCATCATGGAAGAAAGGAAAGCTTACTCTACAGAGGCTATTCTACTTGTAGAAAGAGAAAGAAGACTAGAATGTACAACAAAACCTAGCAAACCCTAATTTACCAACTACCCCTACTTTTGTAGAAAAAGAGATGAGAACCTATGAAATGAATTCCATTACCTATTGAGGAAGTAAACTACACCTATTCAAGCTATTTCTAGAAGGAAATGAGGAAAAATTGTCTTTCTTGGATTTTTATATATTTTATGTGAAATTGTTGTGCATGTAATTCATTCGTTTGTGGATGTGACAGTGATCAGGTGGCGATGGAGGGAGGCCTTGGGATATGCAGAGGTTTAGGAAGGTGTGGAAGGGGCCTAAGAGGCCTCTGGCAACCTTCTGGAGGCTTTCCCTGCAATCAGACTTCAAAAAGTCACTCACAGGAAATTCTACAGGTGGCTGCAGGGGATCTACAGGAGGTTCTATAGGAGGATCTACAGGAGGATGCCAAGGGCTGTTTTAGAGGTTTTAAAGGTGGAAAAATGGTGGGAAAGGGTATCTAAAGAATAGAGGGATGATTTGAGGTGTCTGTAGTTCATCAAGGATAGTTAGGAAAGAAAATTATGGTTGGATTTGTTCAAGGGACGAGAGGAAAGATTATGAGAAAAGTGCAGATAATAGGGCAGATTTGTGAAGGGCTGTGAATGACCTGTGAAAAATGTAGGAAAGGAGATGGTGATGCCTTCTTAATGGACTTATCATGAGCAGAGATGTACTTTAAGAGAGCTGCAAATCAAAACACTGAAACTGAACCAAAAAAGAACTAGCTGCACCAAAAAACAGAACTATATCTCATGTTAACCTAAATTCTAACCTAGGAAAATGAAATGTTGAATAGTGCTATATGGAAAGGAAAGTATGGTAAGAGATTTATTGCAAAAATATAAATGAGACTGGCAAAATGGATCTGAAGCAAACATTAACCTCTGAATCAAACTGTGACACTAGAAATTGCATGGAGGAAGCAAAAATGTGTTTTTATGACAGCAAGAGTGTCTTGACCTCAGCTCATGATCCCAAAGGGAAGAAGGGAGGTCAAGGATCTATTGATATCCTTTTTGTATCTTTGCCTATCACTATTTAACCTACTTCAGCATCCTAAAATGGAAAGAGCTGTGGAAATCACCAAAATCAACCTATTCTAACCAAGGGAAAAGAAAATCTATCTAACTGCACTAATTCATGAATTGAAGATAAACATATAAATACAAACAAGAGGTGTTGGGCATATTGGGTTGGGCCCTATCTCAAGAGCTTCAGCCCCCTATAAGAACTCAATGTTGGCTTAGAAAATATTTCATCTCCATTATCAAAATAATAGTCACATTAGATGAAATTGTTCACAAAAGTAAGCTCGAAAACGAGCTGAGAAAGAGCTACAACAAGAGTGTGAAAATTTTGACTAACATCTAACTAACTTACTGAGGCCCTAAGCCCCCCTATTTATACAACTGGAGCCCGAAAAACTCTCCTAAAGTCAAGGAGGCTTGGCTCCCAAGACTAGAGATAGACAATAGTTCTTCTTCACTTGCTCGGCTGCCCTTTTGATGCATTGATGTGGCTACTTGTGCTCCGAGCCTTCTGAAGGAGGATTCAAAGTAGGAGGTCATAAATTAGGGGGACATCCTCATACAAATCCTCTCCCTTGTTTTCCTCAAATATTGGCTACCAAATTCTCATTAAACCTTTTACTTTGTCTCAAAATTGACCAAAAATATTCATAAAGCACACATTAGACTTCATGGCATAAATACTAACCCAATTCACTCTATTAGCATAAATATAATAAAAGCATGCAATAAACTAATGAGAATGGTGGATTAAACTGAGTTAGGAGGCAAATTGAGCCCATATAATTACCCATTTATGGGGCTCATCATCTACCATCAATGCTTGTCTCTATACCACATGACCCAGCAAGATCTCGAAAGGGACACAGAACAGACACTTCTTTAGATTGAGCATGATCTGGTATCTCCAACATGTATCTAACATTAAGCACAAAATTTCCACATGATGCTTGACCAATCTAAACACTGTCCAATCGTCAAAGTATACCTCCAGAAACTTATGAATGAAGTCTTTGAATGCCGTAATGACTACATGCGAAAGGATTGCTGGTACATTTTTCAGCCCAAAAGGCATTACGTTGTATTGAAAACATCCCTATTCAGTCACAAAGGTCGTCTTGCTTCTACCCTTGGGCACTATTTTGATCTGATGGTACCTAGAGAACCCATCAGTGAAAGAGTATGATTCTTGGATGCTTACATTATCCAAGACCTCGTCAGTGAACGGGGTGGGCAAGGGATCATGCATGCAAGCGTCATTCAACTTCTGGAGATCCATGCATATCCTTATTTCCTCCTTCTTTTTATTTTCCTGAACCACTATCGGGCTTACCCAATCAGATTCCTCCACTGGTTCAATAATTCTTGTTGCAAGCATCTTATCTAACTCAGTACGAACCCTTTCCTTGTACTTGGGATTAAGGCGGTAAGGTCTTTGTTTTATAGGCTTCGCGTCTGGTTTCAAGGTGATATTCATGACACCCAGGTCTCCTATTATCCCTTTTAAATTAGAAAGCTTCGTGGGGAACAAGTCCTGATATTCGCGAAGGAGCTCAGCGACCTTGTCTACTGTTGCATCATCCCAATAGTCCCCTATCTTTGCAAATTTCGGTTCGGCCTCTGTTCCAATGTTGACCTACTTTGTTTTTCAGTGGCACAGTTATGTTAGGATCCTCTACCTATGGAACGTCAATCTCACAGTGACCTTTAGTTTCTAGAATATTAATCTTTCAGGGGTCCTCGTCTTCTTCTTCAATGGTCACATTATATAGTTCCAATGCGTGGCTCAGCTGGGTAGTCCAATCAGGTTGGACCAAGTCCAAAGGATCTTGTGGTATCCTAAAGATCACTGCTTTAACCTCCTATAGCGCCACAATAATATAGTCAAACCTATCCTCAAAGCTAAATGTCATTATAAATCCCTGGCACAAGATGTCCCACTCTTCAGTGCCATGGTAGAGCTCGGTTTCCAAGTACCAATTTATTGGTATGACACCCAAGGCATGACAAAACAGATGCACCCATTCAAGTTGGGGCTTCACTCCATAAGCCTTAGTCCATTTGGCTAGGTGATCACGTGAATCATCCCTTCCATCATACTTATCTATCATCCACACTTTTGGTTGCCCAAAACATATTCTCATCATCCTCCTATAGTCGTGCCAATCATTGAAATTATCCTTGTGCGTACCCCACCATCTTGCAGGCGTAGTGCACAGTACCCAGTCCAAGGCCTGGAAGCGATGTTTCTATAGAACTTCTCTTTCAAATGGATCCAAAAAGAAATAAACATCAGTTAGCCCATCATAATGAGGCAGATCCCTAACTTCGGATGACACACAGTGTAATGACTTGGTCATCATATTACAATGCAGCATAGATAATTCATGCAACTGGTTCTGCGAGTGCTGTAATTATTCATCTGAATATGATATGCAAGAGCTTTCATGGTCCCATAAAATACGTTTGTCTATTGTTGGATTCACCCAATCCTGGTCTCACGCCGTTATCTTGAAAATTTGGTCCACATCGTCATCCCGTTCATAATCTTGGATTGGTTCTATATAGCACGGTCCTTTCGCGAGATCCAGTGAAACCACTATGCGGAGTGAATTCTTTTCAAATATCATCTTTTTCTTCTTCAGGTAGATTACCCCACTCATGTAAGTGGTCCAATTGATTCCAAGGAGCACAGGGTAGGTATTTCTATCATCCACAATCTCTAATACTTCAACATACGCCAGTACGCTCATGCACTCGATGTCAACTGTTACCCCTTGCAGCCTCCCCATTGGGATAATTTTCTGTTGATTCACCATTCTTAATTGGATTGGAGACCACTGGAGCATAGGTCTCCCCATTCTTTCCCATGTCTATTTTGGTAAAACTCGCGTCAGACCCCAGATCCAGGATAACTTGGTCCATCTCGTATTCCCCTATCTGTGTGGTGAGTCTCATTTCTCGCCTGGTCCTTTCCTTGTGCTTGCCAAGCTTCCTGCCCATGAGTGGTTCACTAGTAGCGCCATCCTTACCAGTGCACTGATTGATCAATTCCTATAGGCCCTTCAGAGCCTTACTATCACGGAGCAATTTCATGCAGGTCTCTAAGAATGTGGTAATCATGGATGGGTCCATTTCTTCAGTTGGTTTCTCCTGACTTCCTGAGGTAAAGGCCTCCATGAAGCCTTTCTTCGCTTCCATAATTTTTTATTTGGCGTGCTCCTAATCAAACCCAATCTCCTTTTTTGGTGCTTTACAGACCCATTCACTTTGTACAAGCAGCTTGCCTTTATCCTCCCCTATCATAGTCCCACTTCACAACATAATATTTACCTTAAGATCTTCCTTGCAAGGTTCACTCCTTATCATCTGGAGGTTGCACCCCCTTTTCGTGAATCTTAGCCAACAATAATGGGAAATCCTCAGTAGCATGGTCAAATTAAGTACAGTAGTGGCATGACAATCGTGTCAGATTCGGGCAGTCCCTCGCGTAGTGTCACGAGCCTCCACAATTGTAACAAATCAGTTGTTCTCAACCTCTACTAGGTCTTCCTCCACCCCGACCTCGACAGCAACCCTAATACTCACCTCACGTTTGCCCAATGCCTTGGTTTGGAGGTTAGGTTTCCTCCTGCACCTTGTATGCAGGTGTCCTATTGATCATTAATTCATAACTATGGAAATTGCACTCATTGTGACATACTAATTGACAGAAATTACAAAATAGTTGTTGTGGTGTTTGTATGAATTTTTGCAGTAGATGGCAATTGTCAGTTGCATGTTTCCTAGCCACTTGGCATATAGTGCACCATAGCATAGGCCCTACCGCAGCCTCTGGTAATAGAGGTATTGATCCCCCTACTGCAACATAGTTCGCGAAGACTGGGTAGTGATCCTTGTCATGCCCCTGACCCTTTCATTTTAGGCACCATACTTCTTCGTGCTTCTGGTTGAGTTGTCCTGTCCTACTTCATAGTTTGCATCTCGAGACAAAGGTTTTGCAACTGTGCATGAATCTGTTGAACCCCCATATTAGCATCCTGCATTGGTGTCTCATATAGCCTCATCATGATTTTTGGAGCTTCTTCCCAAGTTCCAATCTTCTGTTGTGATAGCGCAACCCTTAGGTGGGGAAGGAGCGAGGCCACAAACCATTCACAATGCTACCCATCAGTTAGGTTCATGTTGGCTTCACAAATCATACACTTCAGTGTTTGATCTAAATCCTAGGGTGTCTCCCCCAACTTCATCATGACCTCCTCGAATCCCACAATCGACTGTGCTTGAGACTTAAGTCTAGTGAATTCTCAATTCAGCGTGGCTTGGATATCTGTGAACTTGGACGTGGCTTATCAATACTTTACTTAATGTACCATGTTAATGGGAAGTCCTACAAGGAACTAACCAGCGTGTCTTCCTTCATTTGGTCATTTGTGATACTTGATGAGCCTCATCATTAGGTAATTATATGGGCCTTAATTCACCTCCTAGATTAGTCAAACCAACTTTTCTCACAACTTATTACATGTTTTTTATTATATTTTGTTTATGATATAAGTTAGAGTTGGAGATTATGCCTAGTGGACTAATATGCATTGAATGCAGGATTGAAGTAGAAAATCAAGGAATTTTGGAAAATACTAAGGTTAAAACTTGAATGGGACAAGGGAGATGGATTGTAGGAGGTAAATCCTCATCATTTACTTCTTCCCCATTTGAATACTCCCCCATCCATCACACCAGCTTGAAGTGCAAGTAGCCAAGCCATGTTGATTAGAAGGAAGCTGAGCAAGTGAGATAAAAAGAGCTAGATTATCTTGAGTTTGGGAGCAGAGCCTCCCTAATTTTTAGGAAGTAATTGGGGACTTTAGTTGTATAAGTAGAGAGGCCTAGAGCATCATTAGGATTCAAATTTTTTTTGTAAAACTCTAAGCGATTTTCGAGCTCCAGACTTGTGAAAGTTTTATTGATGTAATTTTCTGTTTTGGTAATAAGAATGAGTTATGTTTCGAGCCAACACCTAGTTAACTCAGAGGGCTGAAGCTCTTGGTTTAGGGACCAACCCTAGCAGCCAAGGCTCCTCTTTCTTTTATCTATATGTTTATATTACTCTCATAGCTTCATCGTTAATTTTCTTTTAGATGTGTTTTCATTGCAAGTAGTGTAGATTGGATTGGTTGTTTATTAGTTTGCTTCCATTTGTGCCTTACTTCAGTAGCAGGCTAGCAGGGATAAAAGGACTACCACAAGGTTTTCCATGGGTTTCTTGGCCTCATTTCCTCCCTATGGGATCATTATTTGAGGAAGGGACCCTTGTGCAACCCCAAAAACACAGATTTCTATTTCTTGCATAAGCTTTAGAGTTTACTGTATTTAAGTTAGCATTTGATCAGTTTTTCAAAGTAGGATTTCATTGCCATATCTTCTATATTCACTCTTACAGTAGATCTCATCCATGCTTTCATTCCCTTTAGCAACTTTCCTCATTCATCATATAGGCAGTTAGTTCATTAACTATGCTTTTCTAGCTTATGAGAATGCTTCTTGTTTACATAGCTTTTTGGGAATTAAACATGTTTTATGCAGAACAGGTGCTTCAAGAGGATACAAATATTTCATATCCAGCAACCACCTTCCACTCCATCCACCATAGTCATTCCTTGTTTTCACTATTACCTTCACTCGTTTTCATCATTTTTCATAGAAATTCTTCCAAGCACATTGAGTGAATCCAACCATCCTCTATCCTTCCTGTTGACTTCTGAGTGATCCTAGACCCTTCCTCACTTCATTCCACCCATATACCACCTTCCCTAAGCCTTCCATCACCTCCAAAACCTTCCATTTTTCTCTTGGTATCCTGTAGGTTTCTAGTACATCATGTAGGTTTTCCTAAAATCGCCTATTTTGAGGCTGAATTGAGGGAAAACCTCTATAAAGTCACCAAAAGTCTCCCAAGGGTCTCCCACACTATCCAACCATCTCCTAACCCTTATAGCCATCCTCCAACATCCTTGATTCACCTGTCACATCACCAAAATAAATTAGTTTGCATACTTGATTTTGCATGAAAATACAAAAAGACAAAAAACAGATTTATTTCTGTCCCTTTACTTGCACATTAGTGATGTTTGATGCTTCTTACTTCCATTCATAGATAGTAGCATTTGGTTCATGTTAATTTAACATTATTACAAAGCATAGTTTCTTGGTAGTTAATTAGGAAATGGTGTGATTTAGCATTGAATTTTAGTCTTTTCCATTATTATAGTAGAGTAGCTCTCCCTTAGAGAAGATTTCCCTTCCTTCCATCAAGAGACCAAGCTTCTTCTAAATCCATATAAGTTTGGCTTTAAAACCCCAATGGTCTCTCACTAGCTGAATCATGACAAAAGGCAGAACCGTCACCTTTACTTGTGTATACACTGTCACCTCCAAGTTTGTATGCACCCTGGGTTGACAAAGTAAAGCTGATAGCCCAAGATTTGCAACATTCTTGTTGCAATACTGGAGCTCATCACTTTTTGGCATCGTTTCCGGGGAGATGTCTGAGTAATATGTAAATACTTGTTCTTTCTTCTATTTCTTGTCTCTAATATTATGTCATTAGTTTATTTTTGCAAAAGTAATTTAGTTTCTTCCTTTTTCGTTCTCCATTTTATGCTTTTCTTTCCATTTTGCAAGCAAGATTTCAATTCAGCAAGTAGTTGTTCATCCAATCAGTAGTTTTTATTTAATTAGCAATTTCAATTCTACAAAGTGCTTTCCAAGTTTGAAAAAAAACACAAAACCAACCCAAAAAGAAAATTTTCCTTTCATGCCTCGTAGGAATATGGATAACTTAGGGAAATTTTTGCCAAATACCCCCACTACATCAAACAACCAACCTTCCATCTTCTTCAATGGCTGTGAATTGGAGGAACCTTTAGGAGAGAAACCTGACATATTTGAAGAACCTACAGGTGAATAAGAAGAATAAGAATAACCAATTCCTACTGAACCAATGGTTGAAAACATAAATGACAGAGGGAATAGAGAGAGAGAGTTGAGGGTGCCTTCCCCATCAGGGAAACTAATGGGGACACTAAGATGAAAAATATAGGTCGCTCTGCCCTACCTCATTTCCATGGCTTAACCACAGAAGACCCTGATACTTTCATATTTGAGTTTGTTGTTATATTCCGAACCTATGAATATAAATATGATGAGAAGAAGTTAAAACTATTTCCATCTACCCTTAAGGATGCAACATTGCACTGGTTCATGGGTTTACCTGGAGATAGCATCACAACTTGGGCTCAGATGCAGAAATCCTTTAACAACAAGTATCGAGACAACTATCATTCAAAGGATACTAAAGAGGAAATTTTGAGGATGACCATAGGAAATGATGAATCCCTAGAGGATTACGAAGAAAGATTCTAGCTTAGTTACAAAAGGTCCAGTGCACACTTGACCCTGAGTCACTAAAGCTAGTCCTACTTAGGGGAGTAAGGGAAGATCTTCTAGATACCCTACACTTGTTAGCAGGAGGAGATATCTACCAATTACCCTATGAGGATATCAAGATTATCTTTAGAAACCATTCTAGGGCAGTTAGGAAAAAAGGGTAGGGGTATTCAACCTATGGTCAGTACATCCTCTTCCAACTCATCCATTAAGGGTGAAATTGGAAACATGCCGAAAGATTTCAAAAGTGAGATGTTGCAAACCCTTGACTTGCAAATGGACACTATCCACATTAAGAGAAAGCAGGAGGAAGAAGAGAGAGCCTTGGCCATTTTTTGTCCTAGATGCATCAGGAGGAACCCTACGAATGAATGCCCATTGAATTCTATTGAAATTTTCTCAGTCTATGAAGAAAACCACTCATCAGATAAGTGCCCTTATTTTCCTAGACTCAAAATTGTATATCAAGGAGTTGAACGAGTCACTAAGTAGCTTTGCTACATAAACCAAAGAAGATCTCATGGGCCTAGACCATACCAACAGGGCATGCAAGGGTCATCCCATGCATATTACAACCCCAACCAAACCACAACCATACCTTCTTGGGGACCCCCTGCTCATCTTTCTTTCTCTACACCCCCTCCTTAGTCCTTTACATCTCAGTATCACTCCTAGCCAGCCAACCAGTCATTTCAACCATATGCTCCACCACAACCTCAGTCGAATGCATCGCCCCAGGGGTGGAGGCCCCAATAAAACAATGCTCTAGATTTCTTACCTCCACCACCTACCCAACAACATTTTTTACACTTTGCTCCACCTAAGCAACCCCATATGCCTCCCCAGCCAAATCCAAACCCAAACAACATACAGGCTTAACAAGTATACAGTGGAGAGACATCATATCCAACTTATGCTGTGGAAATCCAGGAGATTAACCTGAGATATGGGAGATTTCTCCTAGATAACCAACCTCCACCTCCACCTAGGGAGGTTGAGAAAGAAATAGAGGAAAGCATTCTTAAAGTGAATCCACCCTTTCTTGAGAGATTAACCCAACCACTCTAGCCTACCCCATAAGAGACTGAACTTCTGGGAGAATTGAAAAATCTATGTGTAAATATTCCACTTCTCCAAGCAATAAAATATGTTCCTATTTACAATAATTTTATTAAGGAGAAGTGCTTCAAGCATCTAGGGAGGCAAAGAAGAGATGCCCCTACCATTAATGTCATTGGACAGTTGTCCAACTTAATGTTGGGGCAGGTAATCTATCCAAAGTATTTGGACCCTGGAAGCCCTATAGTAGATGTGCACATCAATGGAACCATTGTCCCACACACTTTGATCGATCTTGGGGTTGCCTTTAATGTGATGGCCAAGGCAACCATGCTCAATCTCAACCTCCAAGGTTCATTGAGAAAGACCACAACAGTTCTGGAATTTGCAGACCATTCCATAGTGACCCCTGAGGGGATTGTGGAGGATGTGATGGTCTCCATTGAATCTTGGGAGTATCCTATAGATTTCCTAGTTCTCTAGCCTAAGGCTAAGCTTACTGGTTACCCTCTCACCCTTGGGAGACCTTGGTTGGCCATTGTCGATGATTACATTAGCTGCAGAGCTGAGAATATGACCATCAAGAATGGGCATATGTCCAAGAAGTTAGTACTATACCCTCTTGCTCAGCCATCTCTAGAGAATGATTTACCTTTATGGTTGGAAGAGGAGGAAGAAGATGAAGTTTATTCTGCCCAACTTTATACTTTAGAAATAACCATGGGAGGAGGACAGCAGGATGAACATGATTTGATTGAAGACCTGGTCCAAAGTCCAACTCCCTGTACATTTCCCTTAGAATATGTAGTAAAGGAAACCCAGAAAAATCATCCAATTGACCTATGCTTGGTCAATTACAACCCCCTACATGTCAAAGCCATAGAATTCGGCCCTAAGAGAACCTTGAGAATCAATCCATCTCTTTCTACTCTCCAAGAAGAGAAGTTATGCAACATGCTAGAGGAACACCTAGATGCCTTTGCTTGGAGTTACAAAGAAATGAAGGGAGTACACCCCTCAATGTGTACTCACCACATATACATCAAAGAAGGTTGCAAGCCAGTCCGACAGCCCCAAAGGAGGATGAATCCAACTCTTAAAGATATAGTCAAAGAAGAATTGCAAAAACTGCTAGATGCAGGATTCATTTACCCTATCTCCGACAGTGAGTGGGTCTCTCCTTTGGTGTTAGTTCTAAAGAAAAATGGTAAGTGGAGGATTTGTGTCGATTATAGGGAGTTGAACAAAGCCACAAAGAAGGACCATTTCCCTCTAGCCTTCATTGACCAAGTGCTAGATGGCCTGGGAGGGAAATTTTTTTCTCTTTTCTAGATGGATTCAGTGGGTACAACCAAATCCAAATCAGCCCAGAAGACCAGGATAAAACCAACTTCACTTTCCCTTGGGGTACTTTTTCCTATAGCGTCCTTCCTTTCGACATATGCAATGCTCCTGTCACTTTCCAGAGAGCAGTCCTGAGTATTTTTGCTGAGTTAGTCCATGATGCGGTAGAAAGTTATATGGATGATTTTACATGTTATGGCTGTGATTTTCAAGAGGATTTGTCCAACCTAGGCAAAGTACTGCACAAATGCATTGAAATGAACTTGTCCCTTAGTCCCAAAAAATGTGCATTCTTGATGACTGCAGGGACCATGCTAAGTCATTCAATATCTTAGCAAGGACTACAGGTGGACCCAAACAAAATAGCTATCATCCAAAGGGTCCCACCTCCTCAAAAGTAGAGAGATGTTAAAAGTTTCCTAGGGTTAGCTGGATAGTATCGAAGGTTCATAAAGGACTTTAGCAATCTGGCCTCTCCTTTATTTGGGTTGTTGGCCAAGTACTCTGAGTTTATATGGTCAAAAAGTTGTCAATAGGCCTTAGACACCCTAAAGAACAAGCTAACCACTGCACCAATTCTTTGAGGCCCAAATTGGGCCCTTCCTTTTCATATTCATGTTGATGCCTCACATAAAGCCATAGGATCAGCCCTAGGTCAGATAGATGTAAAATTACCTTATGCTATCTACTTTATTAGTAAGAATCTATTAAAGGTTGAACTCAATTACACAGTGATCGAAAAGGAAATCTTGGCTATTATGCATTCATTGAACAAATTTAGGCATTATATTATAGGCTATCAAACATTTGTACATAATAACCATGCTGCAATCAATAATTTAATGAACAAACCATATGTGAATGCTTGGATTATAAGATGGTTACTTTTATTACAACAGTTTGATCTAACTATTGTTGATAAGCCTAGTAAGTAAAATGTTGTTGCAAAATTCTTGTCCAGATTAAATTTTCCTGCAGGTGAAGAAGGAATGGTTGATGACCACCAAATGAACACTTATTTGCTATTTTAGTTCTCTATCCATGGTTTGTTGATATAATAGTTCCCACCGAACTTGTCCTCCAAAGAGAAAAGAAAGATAGCGAGGAAGAGTTCCCCCTTCACTTGGATTGGGGGAAATCTCTTCAAACTTGGCCCAGATCAAATCTTGAGAAGGTGTGTTAGGGAGGAGAAATTCTTTGACATCCTTCTGACCTGTCATGATGGGCCTTGTGGAGGTCACTTTGCAGAAAATAGGACAACATTCAAAGTGTTACAAGCAAGATATTATTGGCCCACTCCTCATCAGGATGTGAAAAGATATACTAGTCAGTGTAATCTATGCCAAAGGATGGGAAGGCCTACTCCAAGAGATTGAATGCTTCTGCAACCTCGGGTGGCTTTCGAGCCATTTTACAAGTGGGGCATGGACTTCATTGGACCTATTGACCCTCCTTCCAAAAAAAAGCAGTGTGTGCACTCACTATCTGACTAAGTGGGCTGAAACCAAGGAAATTATGGCAACAACAGAAGAGAAGGAAGTTGAGTTCCTAAGGGAGAATGTATTTTACAAATTTGGGTACCCTAGAGAGCTGGTCACAATCCAAGGTAGCCAGTTCACCTCCAACATGATTGAAGACTTGCACAAGCAGCACAAAATCAAGCATAGAACCTCCACTTCCTATCATCCACAAGTTAATGGACAAGTGGAGGTGACCAATAGAGCATTAGAGGCATTTTGACCAAAGTGGTAAGAAGCAAAATGAAGGATTGGGCAGATAGACTATTTGAGGCCACATGGGCCTATAATACCACCTGGAAGACCATCACTGGATTCACACCTTATGAGCTGGTCAATGGGAAAAACGCCCTGCTTTCCATTGAATTTGAGTATAACACATTAAGGATGGTAGCCCAATTAGATATAGATCTCAACAATGCACAAAAAGAGAGATTGCTCCAGTTCAATGGTTTGGATGAGTTTAGAATGAATGCCCTCCTACATATAGAGGTAATTCAACTTCAGAGGAAGATCTAGCATGATAAGAACATCAAGGAAAAGAAATTTCAAGAAGGTGATTAGGCTTTGTTATATGATTCTAGGTATAAAGACTTTAAGTGCAAGTTAAGGACAAGATGGCTAGGACCTTATGTTGTAGAAAGATGCCATGATAATGGCTTAGTACAGATCATAACCATAGATGAAGAGGCCATTCCTTTAGTTGTTGATGGACATCAACTGAAAATTTACAAGAGACCATTGTCAAAAGAAGAGTTCATTGAGATGTCAATAAAGTAGTGATGGTAGTGGAGCAAGTTTTAGCTCCCACCTCATCAAATCACTGAGGAAAAAAAAAAGAATAAGGACTCAGGTAAAAACCTCCATGAGGTGCCCAAGTCCCACTATAGGGTTGAAAACCTCTTGGAGAGGCCCAATGGTGTCAATAAAAAAAAAAGGAGAAAAAATGAGAATAAAAATATCCTTGGGTGAAAACCTCTCTTGAGACGCCCAGGGAAAAAAGCTAGGATGAAAACCTCTCAGAGGCATCCTAGTAGTTTTCAAAAAAAAAAAAGAGAAAAGAGAAAAATCATGAAAATTTCTATTTTTCAGGTCAGCAAGAAGGATGATCATAGAGCAAAGGAGGATCACCAAGAGACCTATTTCACTAAAATTTTACCTTTTCCACTCAATTTCATTAATCACTCTACCATTTTTTTCATTTTTTCTACTCCTTTCCTTCAGTTTACAAGGGGATTGTGTTTTCTATAGGATTCACTATAAACCTACAAGATCCCCTGTAAACCTACAGGATGATCCTGTACGAATCACAGTGACCTAGAAATCCTACATGAAGCAACCCTAAAGAAAAAGTGACCTGCTATGTCAATAAAATAATGCCCCTACATCATCATTCCATTACCATACCTATGTCTACCTTCAACACCCCGGCATTCACCCTTAAAAAAATCAGTTTCAAAAAATTTCACAGTCTTCGAAAAAGAAGGAACTAGAGAGAAATAGGGAGCATCACTTGAGTATTCCTCGTTCTCCACACTCCTAGTCTCCCTCTCCATCCATTTCACCAACCTCAAACTCCCAGCAAAAGGTATGATTAAGAGTTTTGAGGAGAAGTAACTACAGAACATCCTGTAGCAACCTATCCCATAGAATAGAAATCATAAGAACAACAAGCTTCCAACATGACGATCCAAGAGCAGAAGGGACTCCAAAGCAGTAGGAACACCATCATCTTCAACACCAAGTACCTGCACCACAAAACAACCATCAGAGATCAACAAAAAAGGGAAGAAGAATAGCATGCAGCTAATACACATAGCAAGCACCTTCGGTCTTAAACCACTGCAACAAGGTATTAAGCACCACAGGTAAGTATCTCGCTCACTCTCTCATGTGCATAATGTAGTCAAAAGATGTAAAGGATACAAGTAAGCTAGTTTATAACTAAAAGGTGGCTAGTTAACTTGGCCACCTTCAATCAGTCAACAAAGACAAAACAATTTGTCCTCTCACATGTGGCAGTAGTCAGCTAAAAAAAGGGATAAGGACAAAAGAAATTAAGGCTACAGAAGCATGGAGTGGGAGTTGATTATGAGGAAGTGGGGAATGATGAGGTGGTAGTGGGGACCAACAGTCCAAAAATGGAAACCGTACCTCGGCTGCCAGCACACCACCTCACCCCAAATGACCATAAGAGGAAATAATCATCATCCCCATGCATTCATGAATTCACTTCCTTGAGGCTCACTCTCACAAGTTGCTATCATACCCAAGAAACCTAAAACAAGGAAGACACCATCATTTTTCTACACAGGAATTCCTACAGGATTGCATGGGAAATCCTATAGGATTTTCGCATAGGATTCCTACAAGATACACAGAGATAGTCTACAGGATAGGTCGAGAGGAGTTTTAGAGGGGAAAACATGGGGAGTTGACCACATAAAACACTATGAAGAGGTAGGCTTTGTAATTACATCCCTCTTTCCAAGTAAATTGAACAAAAAGTACACTAGTTTGAGTGAATTTGGTAGTCGTGCAAGAGAATTGTCCACACAATCATCTCAATCTTATACTTCTGCATTTGAAAATTGTATCAACCATCTCATCTCCTCAAACCCCACCGACCAAGATAATAGGAGGGTTTAATAGAAAGGAGCCCACTAACATTGTGAGAATCCAACAACACCCTTAGGTAATATAAATCTTCACAAGGCATAATTAGATGGGGTTTCTCGAAATATTAAGGGGGTATGATGATGGGGTGGCCCGAGATTTTGCACGGGATGTCAGGGAGACCACTAGAGCTATGAAGGATATGGATATTGATTAAGTTTCTCAGAGGATGAGAAAAACTTTCAATAGGGGGTGATGATGAGCCTCAATTCACCTCCTAACTTAGTCAAACCAACTTTTCTCACAACTTATTACATGTTCTTTATTATATTTTGTTTATGAGATGAGTTAGAGTTGGATATTATGCCTAGTGGATGGACTAACATTGCCTTCACTAGTTTTCGAATATTAGTCCATTCAAATATTCCTCCATCCATCACACCAGCTTGGAGTGCAAGCAGCCAAACCATGTGGACTAGAAAGAAACTGAGCAAGTGAGAGAAAAAGAACTAGTTTATCTCAAGTTTGGGGGCCGAGCCTCCCTAATTTTAAGGAAGTCATTGGGAACTTTAGTTGTATAAGTAGAGATTCCTAGATCCTCATTAGGATTCAAATTTTTGTTGTAAAACTCTAAGCTATTTTCGAGCTCTAGACTTGTCAAATTTTTATTGATGTAATTTTATGTTTTGGTAATAAGAATGAGTTTTGTTTTGAGCCAACACTGAGTTAACTTAGAGGGCTGAAGCTCTTGGATTAGGGCCCAACCCTAGCAGCCAATGATCCTCTTTCTTGTATCTGTATGTTTATATTAGTCTGATAGCTTCATTGTTAATTTGCTTTTAGATGTGTTTTCATTGCAAGCAGTGTAGATTGAATTGGTTGTTTATTAGTTTGCTTCCATTTGTGCCTTACTTTAGTAGTAGGTTAGTAGGGATAAAAGGATTACCACAAGTTTTTCAGTGGGTTTCTGGGCATCATTTCTTCCCTTTGGGATCATGATTTGAGAAAGGGACCCTTGTGCATCCCCAAAAACATAGATTTCTATTTCTTGCATAAGCTTTAGAGTTTACTATATTTAAGTTAGCATTTGATTAGTTTTTCAAAGTAGGATTTCATTTCCATCTCTTCTATATTCACTCTTGCAGTAGATCTCATTCATGCGTTCATTCCCTTCAACAACTTTCCTCATGCATCATGTAGGTAGTTAGTTCATTAATTTTTCTTTTCTAGCTTATGAGGATGCTTCTTGTTTACATAGCTTTTTGGAAATTATACATGTTTTATGTAGAGAAGGTTCTTCGGGAGGAGATAAAGAATTAATAGCATCAACCACCTTCCACTCCATCCACCATAGTCATTCCTTGCTTTCACCATTGCCTTCACTAGTTTTCATCATTTTTCATAGAAATTCTTCCAAGCACACTGAGCGAATCCAACCATCCTCTATCTTTGTTGTTCACTTTTGAGTGATCCTAGACCTTTCCTCACTTCATTCCACCCATCTACCACCTTCCCTAAGCCTTCCATTACATCCAACACCTTCCATTTTTCTCTCGGCTGTATCGTGTACGTTTACAGGGAATCCTGTAGGTTTCTAGTACATCCTGTAGGTTTTCCTGAAATGGCCTGTTTTGAGGCCGAATTGAGGTAAAACCTCTAGGAATTCACCAAAAGCATCCCAAGGGTCTCCCACACCATCCAAGAATCTCCTAACCCTTCCAGCCATCCTCCAACATCCTTAATTCACTTGCCATATCACCAAAAGAAATTAGTTTGCATCTTTGATTTTGCATGAAAAGACAAAAGCAGATTTATTTCAGTCCCTTTACTTGAACATTAGTGATGTTTGACGCTTCTTAATTCCATGCTTATATATTAGCATTTGGTTCATTTTAATTTAGCATTATTGCAAAGCATAGTTTCTTGATAGTTAATTAGGAAATGGTGTGATTTAGCATTGAATTTTGGTCTTTTCCATTATTGCAATAGAGTAGCTCTCCCTTAGAGCAGATTTTCCTTCTTCCATCAAGAGACCAAGCTTCTTCTGACTCCATAGAAGTTTGGCTTGAAAACCCAATGGTCTCTCACCAACTGAATGGTGACAAAAGGCAGAACCATCACTTTTACTTGTGTATACAACATTGTCACCTCCAAGTTTGTATGAACCTCTGGTTGACAAAGTAAAGCTGGTAGCCCAAGAGTTGCAGCATTCTTGCTACAATACTAGCACTCATCAATACCCTAGGCTTCCCATACAACCTTCAGGAAAAACCAAAATTGGTCTGGATCTTCGTTCCCTACACCCTTGAATACAGGTAGCTTTATGGAGTTCGCCATATTGAACACCAGTGGAGTTGGTGGTGGTGTGGGTGATGGGGTGAGTGGTGGAGGTGGTGTAGATGGATGGGATGAGGGTGGAAGCAGTGTAGGTATTCACAGTAACCCTTGTCTTATCAATTGACTAGCGCTTAGGGGAGAAGTCTGTGGTGCTCCTTCGTTGTCACTTAAAGGAGGTCTGATCAGTAGGCTATACCTAGGACCTCTTCTTCCTCTGTCCCTGAAAGAGTTTCTGCTTTGTATAGCTCCAAACATCAAGGTAACTGCATAACCTATTTTTCACACAAGAGAATATTAGTCCAAGTATTTAGCGATTTCAAATACTTACCTCGCGGTCCTTTAAAGAAGAAGTGCTTTGCTTCACCGTAATTGATAGAGGTATCAACTGTGAACTTTATCAAAAATCCTCCTATGATGTAGTCGAGCCAATGGTCAACAACATGAATGATCTTATCTTCAAAAGCTTCGAATCTCCTTACTAACTTTGGTGTGCAAACAATCAGATTGTCAAGCCTTCACCTTCCTAGGCCGTTTACCAACTTCGTGATCCACTCGTATAACTCAACCGGGAAGGAACAAAAGAATATTTCGTGTATTTCTATGTACACCTCTGTCCAACCACTGTTCTTTCGTCAATCACAGATTTTTTTCTCGCACCGTGAATTCGTGGATCTTTCTATCCAACTAGGTTTCAATCTCTTTCTTAGTTGGATTACAATGATTTGAAATCACACATCTCATTATGCAGATCCCGGTCCCAGCAACAGAACCATTTGTTGGCTTGATGGGCCCTAACCCAGGTTTAGTGTTAGGCAACTAAGAAAATCACTACACTACTGGCCCTTTTGGCATTAGTCTGCAGGGCGCGAACTGAAGTCTCACCCGAAGAAGTATGGGGTGATGCAGGAACCAAGTTTCCACACCCCAAGATGGTTGTGATGTCAGTTTCCTAGCTTAATCCATTCCTTTGTAAAGATCACTAAGCCTTTAGAGCTTATCGACGTATTTCCTCTTCTGTCTTTCAGAACCTCCACAAAGGTATCTGACTGTCCTTCATGCAACCCTAAACAATGATACAGGCACTTACACGCCCCTGTAACTATGTTACTATCTCTTTTCCTAATTATCTTAGTCGTTAACCAACTTTATCATGTAATTAAGATTACCCTCATGTGAGCATATATTATTACTTGCGTTCAAATAACAAATAGAAACATATACATTTGCACATTAATTGAACATTATAATGTAAAGCCAAAACTCAACATATCATAATCAGATATAATAATCAGAGATAAAAAAACGTAGTGATTCTAAAATACTTCTCCTAATTTATGATTCAAGTTCCCAGTACAGACTCTATCCTCCCTATGCACACAACTGCAGGGGTTTGTGCACTCAGCTGTGGACTTCCACCCTAGGCCTCTACGCACTCAGCTGTAGAGTCTCTTCCTACACTAAGATTCTTGCTCTTAGCTCACCCAAACTTACCAATGACTCATGACTTCTTACTTACTTACTATGCTTCTCCCTTAGATCTTCTAGGATTTCCCTTTTCATATAATCCCATGTTCGGCAGACCATGGGTAGATCTCCAAAACCAACACAACTTATCTAGACTAAGGGTGGAAAACCATTTTAACTTTAGACATCTTCACACTCCGCGACCACAAAATTCAGAGACTTTACATTTCTTTACACAAAATTCGGCCTTCTGCCCCAAAACTTGGGTGTTTAACCCCAAAATTGACCCCTATGGGACTCGTTCCCAATAGGTCCATTTGGTGAAGTAACCCACAGTAGAGTATGTATGCATCGTTTTGGCACATTTGGTGAAGTAATCCATGGCAATGATATTAGACACCCAATTTGTGAGAGGGATTGGATAAATAAATCCAACTTTTAGAAGTTTTTCAAATTCACCCTTGATGGCGGCCACTTTTCTAGGGTGCACTCGACGAAGTCCTTGGTAAATGGGATTTTCATGAGGGTAAGTCGGAATTTCTTGCATGACTATACTTGGGCCAATGCCATAAATTTCTTCATATGACCATGAAAAAACATCCTGGAATTCTTGGAACAGACGAGCATAGAGCTTGATCTTAACAGGAGAAAAAGTTGCCCTGATATGGACATTTTCAATGACACCAAGCTTCACAGAAATATCAATTGGCATCGTTTGGGTAATGTTACCCATGTTCCCTTCTGATCAAACTTCATGAGTCATGATCGACGTCTGAAGTGGTAGGGTCAAGAATGGAGAAGAGAACTTCTCAAGGCAAGTAGATATGATCGTTAGGCCAGGCAAGAGCAAGGAATGATGATGAGTGTCGTTCCAATGTACTTCCTCCAGAGACATAACTTCCATGACACTTTCATCAGACAGAAAAGTCTCGGCTAAGGGATTGGAACATTCTGAAGAACCAAGCCATGGGGATTGAGAATACACATCAAGAGATGTTCTCAAAATAGGATGATCAAAGGATACTGAAGTTGAGGCCTAAACAATCTCCACATAATTAATTTCGGCAAGGCTTAACATCATAACCTCACCTCATGTATCAATAAGATCTAGCGAGGGAATGACTAAAGCATCAGACTTGACCAAGATCATGTTGACAGAGGCAACATGCGAAGCTGGGAGTAGAAAAATACCCATAAAGGCGAGATCTTTAAAAAGTCCTACCCCCACACTCTCATAAGGAGCACCGTGTGATTTACATAAGGAACATTACTATCCAAGGAGGAAGAGGCAAATAAGGATAGTTGGTAAACTGTGATTATCTTCCCTTGATGGGGAAAAAAATCACACGGAAAAGGGAGGAGGCTAAAGCATGCATGGCATGGGTCCAACTCCATTTGAGTAGAAGATTATAGTTCAGATTAGCGTCAACAATCTCTACTTTGATGTGAACTATATTTCCCTCCAAATTAATGGCAAGGTTAGGGAGGACATTGAATGGTCATGAATCACACCCATCAAAAGCTTCAAAAGTGTTAGGGGACTAGTTCAAAGTATGAGAACTAATTGCCTTCCAACAAGTGACAGACATGATGCAGGTAGAAGCACCTTCATCGATGACCGTCCTATTAATGGTTTTCCCATTTAGGATCACTTTAATGAGAAAGGATATTTGATGAGATAAACGTGGAACATGGTTTTCTAGATCAAAACAAAAGAGATTAGATTTAGTTGGATCAATACCTCTAATAGCCGATAGTAATGATTTCCATTGAGAAGGACAACTTTGAAGGACCTCAAGAGAAGACATAGTTGATGGTACTTGAGCCAAATCCTCAATAATGTTATAATTTTGAGTGGCTCGAGCGTTTGGATTGTACGAGGACTTTCGCACCATACCTTGAGAAGGTGGTAGAATGGAAGAATCAGGATTAGGTCGCTCTATATGGAGAGGACCAGAACTTGATGAGATAGAAGAAAGGGTACCTTCTTTTTCTTTCCCTACTGTCGGGGTAGGATTTTGATAATCTTTTGACCTGGTAGCCACATTGATAGGTGTACTCATCATGAACACTTGTGAACTTGAGGAAGCAGATGGTTGAGGCTGGTCTACCATTTGGGTATGCTGGGACAGAAAGGGCTCTTTCAGGTTAATTAGGGTCCCTTTGAGAAAATGACTTAGTTCAGATCGTCTGGGACAATCCTTAGTATAGTGATCTTCCTCACAGATGAGGCATGAATAATTAGGGTTCCATTAAGAAGCATCACCAGTAGACAACTTAGGAGGGCCCTGTTTCAAGGTATCGACTTTACCCTTTCCTTTGCCTTTCTTCTTACTTTTAGAGGATTTTGTCTGCTGTGGTAGACTAGACAACATGGACCTATAAGATTTTACTAGGACCGGTTGAATTGCAAGAGGAATCATTGGAAGCATTCTTAGAGACTTGAATGTCGCCAGATTGGATGATGGTCTAGGCACATCGGATAACATATCATATAATGTGCCAAATTGTGAACAGACAAGGTCTAGATACTGGGCATGCACAATGGCTTGTTCCTCAATGACACATCCACCCATATCAATGTCCTCAGTAATTTTGTTGACGAATGATTTGGTGAACCATTCAGTCAACAATTGATCAAAAATCTCAAATTTGATTAGGTGGCATTGATGTCTCCATTCATGGATGTGATTGGAGATGTGGGTCGCAGTATCTTGCTTGAGCGATGTAAGGAAATGGGTGTCAGTTTCATAGTGAACTAGCAGCTGGAAATGTGTAAGAAAGGCCACAACGAGAGTGTTAAAGTCATGATAGGTACTTCGAGGTAGCTTGATGTACCACTTGGATGCATCATGTATAAGATTTTTTTGGAAAAGCCGGAGATGAATGGAATCATCAATGTAAGAATTCGAGGAGCACCAGAGGTAATATGTCATCACGTGGGCTTGTGGATCCTCTTTCACTTTTCCTTCAAACTTCAGACAAATTCTCGAGATATTGGATGGAACTCGAGGCCAGTATGGTGAATGAGGAATTCAATCATGCATGAGTCTAGACACATATGGTAACTCCAATGTGGCCAAGAATGACAATTGGGTATTGAAAGGAATTTGAGGCCTTTGAGTGGTCCCAGAATGTAGAACCCATCCTTGTTGATAATAATTTTGTCCCCAAAGTGGAGGATTTTGTCCCTAAAGTAGAGGATTTTGTCCATATGGCATTTGAGTTTTCCCCAACTGTAGGTTACCCTGCCTGTAGGGAGGATTCTCACTTTGAAAGCCTTGAAACTGTCTAGCCATAGGCTACTGATAAGCAACATACGAGTTAAAAGGTTGTTGAGCCTGTTGACCTTGGACATATGGATTTTGCACCTACTGTCCCTTGGCATAAGGGTTTTGAACTTGTTTCCCTTGAACAAAAGGGTTTTGAACCTACTACCCTTGGACGTAGCGATTTTGGGCTTGCTATTGTAGGACTTGACCCTGGCCTTGCCCTTGCAAAGGTTGACCTTATTGATATAAGGGTTGTTGCTACCCAGGTTGACCTTGTTGCTACAAGGTCTGACCTTGCGACTGTAAAGGTTTTCCCTATGGATGTAGAGGTTGACCTTGCAAGGACATAGGCTAGGAGGATTGTTGAATGTACTGCATCTGCAGCTGCAAGGTTTGGTGTGACTTTTGCAAGGGTTTCTCCTACAATTGTTATAGTTGTTCTTGCTACTGCATGGATGGCCCTTACCACTGCGAAGGTTACCCTTGCTACTGTAAAAGATGTCCTTGCTGTTGTAAGGGTACTTGGATAGTTCCCGGATTGACACCTTGAAAGTTCCCAAACTGGATCTAGCCATATCCACTAGGCACGACGAACGGACCAAGTTGAACATAAGGTCCATCTTAAGGGATGTAAGGCAGATTTACCATCACTTTTGAACCATATGGAACATAAGGGGGTTGGTATTGAACCTGAGCCACATAAGGCTGCTAGTAGTGGACATTACTTGACCCAAAAGGACCAACAGGGTTTGGATGTTAGTACTAGATATTACTCGATCCAGCTGGACCAATAGGGTTTGGAATGGCACCAGAAGAGAGCTAGTTGATCCCAACGATGTGAGTTTGTGAGACACTCACATTGGTCATGCCATACATCATAAAAAAAAATGAATTTCCCCCCTCAGGTAGTGGCACAACCTGTCCACTTACTGGAGGGGTCGACAAACTGACAGAGACATGACTTGAAACCATTGGTTGAACTAGACGGGTAACTTGAACCAACAAAACAAATGGATTCAGAATGGTGGGTTGCATTAGAACTGATGTAACTACAGAATGCACAATCGACTGAGAGGTCAGGTTTTGAACAAATGAACCTGAGGTAGGCATAGGGCCAAATGACAAGATAAGGTTGTGATATAACTATGAGGCACTAGGTGTAACTCAAACCAACTGAGCTAAAGACATGTAAGCACGTGGTAACTCATGTTAAACACTAGTTGGGATGCTTCTCGTGTAAGGGAAACCTTCAGGAGGGAAAGGATATTCCTGCCCATTGACAATGTGTTGAGTGTGTGTAGCGGAAACCTTTGAGTGACTCGGAGAGGAGACTGGGGTCTCGCCTTCTGATTCCATGGGTGGAAACAAATGACAACATACAACCAAAAATGTTCGAGGGGATAATTCCAAAAGAATAATCGATTGATTGTACAGACTCTACAAATGCTGCAGTGATATCACAACAAGATCAAACAAAGGATTCAATGGATAAACAACCAATCCTAGTTGACCTTCGGGAGTCGACGGACTCTCAGGAGTCTGGATAGGATTATCTGGAGATTCCATGCCAAATTTAGGAAGTGACCCAGTATTTGATGAAGGAGAATGACGAGATGACAAAGGTTGAATACTCAAAAAAATTCTAAGTACAATACCTTGATCCTCGAGTGACTGCAAGAGTTCAGGAAACGGCTCCTTAGATGATATTTCAAACAGAGGAGAGGGAGAGGAACTAGGTGAACCTGATGGTTCAACCACGATGACTTTGTCTCAATTAACAAGAAGAGAGATATTAAGTTCAGGGATTTTAAAATGTATTTAAAGGTATACTCATGATGTGGTCTAGAAAAAGACTAACAGGAATGTTATGTGATCACGGGAAACAATTTTTTAAGACGGTGAAACAAACTAGTGCTTTTTCATGTTTTAAGAGTTGAGAAAAAAGAAAAGATTTCTCTATCACATTCGGTTTGAAACAAGTGCAAAAGGACAAGCGATCGATGATCTTTATATTTAGGGAGTTAAAAATACCAAAATGACTACTAAGGATAATCTAGGCAAAAAGATTACTAGGTAACCGTGAACTGCAGAATACCTCCCAGTGCTGAGAAGTACGAGCAAGAAATCTCCTCGAACGTTGTGTTCAATGTAACATGTTTACAAGGCGCCAGACTCAGCTTCCAATGGATAAAGGATTCCAACCTAGTGGGGTATTTTTAGGCCCTATACTACTAGTGTAACCCCTTATTGTTATTATTACAACCCACTTATTATATTGATGTACCCATGTAGTGCCCATATTGTTACTATTGTGCCCCATAGAAGCCCACTATTGTTATTATTGTGCCCTTACATTATTATTGTTATGTCGGCTCTGATTATGTTATGACCCCTTAGACTTCGATATATAAAAAGGAGGTCTTGTCATTTGTATCATCCAAGAATTGTTCATTTATGTAATGTAAAGGAGGTTGCCCCCTCGAAGAGGCTGAATTCTAAGGAGTTGATCTATCTTTTCTATCTTTTTCTTGAGTTGGTTTCATAACATTTGGTATTAGAGCTTTGGATTCTAGGGTTTCGCTGCTCCAAATAGGTCATCGTGGCATTTTCACTATAACTTTTTTCTGCGACATTTCAGAAGCGAAACAAAAAACCCATTTGAGAAGAAATCGCACTGAACCTTGGGTCCGAATTTCAGATCTTTTCGCGCTATATTTGCAGAGATATGATGTGAGGAGGTTGGTCGTTTTGCAGACTCCTGAATTACATTTCGAATAGGTGACCTGGAGAACATCGTCATAATTTTCTCTCTGAGCATCCGATTGAAATTTTGTAAGAAGGTACAGAAAGAGGACGGACTGTAGTTTCTTATAGATATTTTTCTGTGCTAGAGGTCAAAACAGTGACACGTGGCACTTCATACAATTTCTCTCTTCTGGAAAGGTCTATAATCAAGTCATCTTGGGAGATTGTGCATAACTCTTTCTTGGAGAATCCAATTCGGATCAGATTGGTGGCATTAGAAAGAGGATGCATAGGGCTACTACAGTTTGCAATTTTAGAACTTAAAGATCCGAAAGTACAGAGTTACAGTTGTTTCAAGATTGAGCTCCTAAAATCAAGAAAAAGAAAGATGAGGAAGTTTGATGGCAAGGATCTGGTAAATTGGATACTTCAGATGGAGCAATATTTTGATCTACATGGTGTAACCTTGTTACAAAAGGTTGTATTGCTCTTCATTTTAGACCAAATCATTTTATGTTAGAAGGGTTTGTTCTCGTAAAAAACTTGTTGCTGTTCAATTTTTTTAGGAAATGATAGCACATTATGAGGATAAAAGAGAAACACCTCTTTGGCAACACCACAACAATTGGAAAGAGTAAAAGGGCTTTTTTGACATATTTGGAAGCAAAATTAGGAACTAGGGAAGCATACCCCTCACAACTATAAGATGGAGGTTTTTTCTCTAGCCTTCCACAACCTACAAGGGTTACACCACAACAATTGGAAGAAAAAAGAGAAACAGGGCTTTGTTACAATTGTGATAGAAAATGCACTAAAGGTTATAAGTGTGCTGAGAAGAAATTATTTTACATAGAATATGAAGAGGAGGAGGAAAAGAATCAAGAAACATCAAAAGAAGAGGATATACGCTAGGACCCCATCCCAGAGAAAGAAGAAATGAATCAGATAATATCTTGTAAAGCATTGGCAAGAATTACCACTCCTCAAACTCTCAAGATAGAAGGACATATCAAGAAGAAAAAGGTGCAAGAAGTGAAAGATAACATCGAGAAAGAAGAAATGAATCCAACCATATCTTGTAATTCATTGTCGAAATTACCACTCCTCAAACTATCAAGATAGAAGGACATATCAAGAAGAAAAATGTTCAAGAAGTGAAAGATCACATCGAGCATCAAGAAATGAATCCGACCATATCTTGTAAAGATTGGAAGAAATTAACACTCCTCAAACTCTAGAGATAGAAGGACATATCAAGAAGAAAAATGTTCAAGAAGTGAAAGATCACATCAAGCATCAAGAAATGAATCCGACCATATCTTATAAAGGATTGGAAGGAATTATCACTCCTCAAACTCTAAAGATAGAAGGACATATCAAGAAGAAAAAGGTTCAAGTTGTGAAAGATCACATCGTGCATCAACAAAAAGTTCTCCAACTTTTAAAGGATAATGCCACTTTGGTGCAAAATCAAATGAAACAACAGGTAGATCCACATCATAGTAAAAAACGTTTTGATTGGGTATTTTTACTACTACATATCAAGCAAGCTATTTATGAGAAGGAAATGTTGGCAATACTACATGCACTTAAAAAATGGCGACCTTACCGAATGGGAAGACTCTTCAAGGATGAGGATGTGGAAGCATTGTTTTGTGCTATTTCTATTATCCAACCAAATTGGATAAGCAAATCAATGGATGAATGGAAGAAGGACAAAGAAGTATGGCCACTTATTCAAAAGTTGCAAAAGATCCAAATTCAAACAATATTACCAAAAATTGAAGAGGAAGGAAAAATCATATTGGAACCTGGAGCAGTCATAGAAACAAGAACCTGACAACTACGAAATCGAACAATTTCAGAGTATCTCATAAGGTGGAAGAACTTACCAGCTGAATATTCCACATGGGAGGACAAAGATTTTATACAGAAGCATCAAGAACTACTCAAGCGTTGAGGACAACGCTTTTTGAAGGAGAGGGGCATGTTAGGCCCCTATACTACTAGTGTAACCCCTTATTGTTATTAGTACAACCCACTTATTATATTGATGTACCCACATAGTACCCATATTGTTACTATTGTACCCCATATAAGCCCACTATTATTATTATTGTGCCCTTACATTATTATGTTATGTAGGCTCTGATTATGTTATGACCCCTTAGACTCCTATATATAGAAAGGAGGTATTTTCATTTGTATCATCTGAGAATTGTTCATTTATGTAATGTAAAGGAGGTTTCCCCCTCGAAGAGGTTGAATTCTAAGGCGTTGATCTATCTTTTCTATCTTTTCTTGAGTTGGTTTCATAACATATCATCAAACATACAAGAACGTGGAGGAAAACTTGAATAACTTTATTAATATCAAGAATAGCAAAGAGGATTACAACCAATTGTTCTGACCCGGCATCATCCTCTCAGCATGAAAGCCCTTCTTCACCTCATGAAAATCTTAGATCACCCAACACTATTATTTTCATCAAGAAACCAACAACACTTCCTTACAAAATACAAGATTCCCGCCTCTGGATCTCTGTGATGAGGGATCCATATATAGATGTTTGCAGGGGGTGAGTCAGCTGTTGGGTTTTTGAGTAGTTTCCTCCCTCTGATAGTTCTTAGTTCCACTTGGAGATTCATGATCTCTTACTCATCCCTGGGCGAATTCAGAGAGGCAAGTGTCATTGGAGAAGTTTCTGGAAGATTCCTGAGTATCCACCTTGCAAATTGTCTCTGCCATTTGTCCACTCTTGTTCATCACACCCTACAGAAGGGCTTTCCCGTATGCATCGTACCCTTTACACCGAGCAAGTGGGATGCATCACATCCTTAGCACTGAGCAACCTGTATGGTCCAGTTTTGACCAGTTCTAAGTAGTTTTTCATGGAGAACTTCTGGGAGAAGATGTAATCAGCTGACCTTGTCCTTTTAGGGTGTGATGCAACACTTTTAAGGACTTAGAAGCCCTTGGTTTATGTACATGTATGATTGGGGTTGTAGTGCCCGAAAATGTCTATAACATTGGTATAGTTCTTTTCTACTATGGATAAAATCTTGATGGAAAAGTAGACTTGGTGGTCGATGCTGCCTCCCCACTATTGAGCAAGAATAGCCCCTAGAGAAATACCAGATGCGTCGATGTGAACATGGAACCATTTTTTCCAGTCAGGGGTAGACTAGAATTAGTGCACTTACCAACTTCTCTTTTAGTATGTTGAGTGCATCTTGAAACTACTCTGTCCATGTAAATCATTCATCCTTCCTCAACAATGTCTCCATTGGTGTAGTAATGCAGGCATAGTTGCAGATAAATCTTTTGTAGTATCTGGTATGTCCCAAACTGGATTTGAGTTGTTTTACATTTACGGGTGGGTCCATATTCACTATTTTCGAAACCTTGGCAGGATCTATGCATACTCCTTCTTTCCCAAGAGTGTGCCAAATGGGACTGCAAATATACATTTTTTCAAGTTCAACAATATCTGTATTTGTCTACAATGATCAAACATTATCCTGAGAAGTCTGGAATGTTTCTTCAAAGAACTATCGACTCTTTATTCATCCAAGAAAACGTGTAAGGACCTATGGATGTAATCCCTAAAGGTTGCAATTACAATTCTGAAGAACACTACGGGTGCATTCTTAAGACCAAATGGCATAACATGATAGGTGTAGGATCCCCATTTTATAGTGAAGGTAGTTTTCTTCTTATCCTCATGGTTGATTCTGACTTGGTGATAGCCTCAAGATTCATCTGTAAAGGAGTATGCTTCATTTCCTGCTACATTATCTAGAACCTCATCATTGAATGGAGTGTGAAATGGGTCATGTACATAAGCATTGTTTAAATTGTAGTAGTCCACACAGACCCTTATTTATGTAGCATCTTTCTTGTTTTTTATTACAATCAGAGTCAACCATTCTACCTCGTCCACTGGAAGGATAAGTCTTGCTTGTAGCATAGTTTATATCACTTTGTTCACTTTCTCTTTGACTCTTGGGTTCAATTTTTAAGGTTGATGCTTCACTGGCTTTTCATTGGGTTTTAATACCATTTTCATCTCCCCTAGGTCTCCCTTGATCCCTTTTAGTTCCACAACTAATGAAGGAAACAAACCCTGATATTCTCTTAGGAGGCCAAAATTAACTTTTGTAGTTTGTTCATCCCAATATTCTCTAATCAAGGCTAGCTTCGGTTTGTCATCCGTCACAATGTTATGTTTCCACAACTTCACGAGGAGCACGTGTGGAAAATCTGTTATAGGTCCATCCTTAATTCCCATTTCCCCTTTAGTTTTGTGGAATGACAAATTTCATAACTCCTCCAGATCATCCTCATCTATTTCTTTATCCACCTTTCCATAAGACATTGCTTCGGGATGCCCTGATTCATAAAGATGTTGTAAGGTCCACTGGTTTATGCATCCATCCATCAGCTGACCTGATGTGAGAAGAATCCACTTGAAAACCTGCAATGCCTCTGTTAGCCTGTTGTCATTGTCTGAGAAAGAGAAGATGATGAAAAACTGATCATTCAAGCTATCCCAATCTCCCATTTTCCTCCTTACTTCTTCTTGTACATACTATAATTTTGGAAAGGCTCCCAAGGTGTGTATGAACCCATGTTCCCATAACTCCTTTGGAACTACCTCTCGGTTCCATCTATCCTTACAAATTTTCAAATGTTTTCTAGGTTCAAAGTCCCCTATGTATTTTGCAAAGTCTTGAGGGTACTCCTCCACTTGTCTGAATCTTACTTCATTGCTTTCTTGATATTATCCTAGTCTCGAAGGTAGTTGTGGCGAACTCCTCACCATTGTGCCAGTGTTGCTTGCAATGTGACATTTAGTAACGAAATTTTATGCTCTTCAATAACAATTGTATCAATCCTATTGAGAAATGAATTTATTGAGTCTATACCATTAAATCTAGGGAAGCCCCTTACCTTTGTGCAAATCTAGTTGACTCGACATATTTTAGTGCAATGTCTAGTGTTGATATTATATCCACTCTGCTGCTAGTCGTCCCAAGTGGCATCTGAGCCAACCTTTGAGCTCTAAATACTTCTCCAGCTAACAAATCCTTCAGTTGTTGGGTTTATGTAGTCGTCCCTTTTTTCCATTGTTAGCCTCTATAGTTGATCTAACATCCTTGGATCTTCTCAAAAAAGTTCATTTCTTGTTCCCAAATGGGCCTATTTAAATGGCCTTTCGTCTGGACTCTAAACATCAACCTTGGAGTTTGAAGACATATTTCTTATAATTTCTCATATTTATCTTCTTGATTGTGGATGTCCTCATTGTGAGATCCCTTTTCCATCTAAAGGATACGATTTCTGGTGCCCTTTCTCAATTTGGGGTGCATGGATATGATTTGGGATCGAATATAGTCATTCAGGATATGTAAGCTCCCTTCGTAACACCACTAAAATCCCTTCCAACAATGTTCTCCCCAATTTTAAAATTAAATTTTATATCAGAAATAAAAAACTAATTTGTTTGGTTTTGTTCCCTTTTACTTGATGTTCCCTTTCATGTGAGGATACAACATGGTAGCATTGACAACAGAAAGTAGAGGATTAATTAGGCTAGAGACAAAACAAGCCATTGAAAAGTCTGATGCATGTTATAAAAATAGGTCTTGGATGACGGATCCTACAATGGGTTACTAGATCCCAAAAAGTCACTTTGGTGAGGCTGATGTAGCCAAACGAATAGAAAATATTCTCATGGTCCATTCAAGTAATTCCAATGGAGTACCAAATTAATGCTGCTCAATTTAATTTCAAATATAAGGCTTTTTGTCCATGGGATGATCTTGGTAGGAAAATATGTACTCTAGACGAGTTTACATATCAATCGTATCATTGTTTAGCTACAATATTGTTTTACCAACTATCAATCCTGAGAATGTTGTTAGAATTTATGAGTTGGAATTTGTTGTTTGACATATTCTACTTTGTCTATATGACCATATTACATTTCATCTATAAAATTGCCCTTAATCCTAAGAAAAATCGTTACATTTTGATTTGCTAATAACTTGCCAATTAGACTCATTGATTGTTTTTTAACCCAAAACATGAGATTTTCCTGAATACGAGGAAGGACTTTCTATATTCTGTTGTTGGAAATTAATCTTTTATAATTAAAACATCTACCCACATCTGGGTATAAAATCATTTTTTCTTATATTTAATTTTCTTCCAATATTTGGATAGAGATTAGTTGGCAACGTTCCTTTTGAAGTTATTTGTTCAAATCCTTTGTTAACTCTTTTGATTGGATATAGAGTACTTGGCAACATCCCTTCGAGCTTTTTAGTTCAAGTCCTCTGTTAACTCTTTTGATCGAGAGAGACTACGCTATTATTTTAGATGTTAAGTGATTTTGATCAAAATTGATTCATGAGTCAGAACCCAACCTCGTTGATTCCAAAACTTCAAAATGAAAAGATTTTGATAGATTAAATGTGCAATAAAAAAATATTATTTTACTAAAATAAATATAAATTTTAATCACAGCAGTACATGCTCCAAGAAGGTTTTCACTTTCATGAAAATAGTAAGATCATTGGGTGTGTAAATAAACAAGATTTTCTTGATGACAATATGGACAAAAACAAGAGAAAATATTTCCTGGATCAAATAGGTTATTTATTGCTTATTTGAAGTTAACTTTAATTTTATATTGGATAGTTTCTTATATATTAATGATAAAGAATATGTTGTGTCTAATATAATAGTTTCAAACTGCTCTTTTCGATGATCATTTTACATTCAAATCAATTGGTTTAGCATTACTTTATGTTTCCTCATAAAGATTATTAAACATGGTTTTCCATTAAATAAGATAATTGGGAAAAATACTTCTAATTAAAGCAAGGTAATTTATTTTTGGATTTTTAAGATTAATATTCCAAGCCACTTTATAAAATAATCCATCTATGTTTCTCAATTCGACTTCAGTAAGAAGGCATATATTTGGTGAAATATTAAAGAAATATATAAAACAATCTAGTTTAATTTGGAGGTTCTTTATTAATACATTATTTTTTGGTAAGGTTTTACGTGGTGATGAATTTCTTTTTTCATTAATTACTTTTTATTTTAATTGTCATTTAAAAAAAAGTGAATTATTTAAATTAGGTTTATTATATTGTTAAAAAAAACTGAATGGACTGTGAATTATGATTGGATTTAAAATTTGTAAAAAACTTTGTATACTAATTCAAATTAGTATATAAATTTTGTTTGAAAATATATATTATTAAAAATCAAAGAATTAAGAAGGAAAGAAAAATATATAAAATTTAAATAATCTAATAAAAGTTTTACAAAATAAAGATAATTTATTAATTAAGTTAGAAGAATATAATATTTCATCTTGGATTTTACGTACTCTTCTATGTTTCTCTATGTGTGGGGTCCTTGTCATGAAAACCATTCCGTACATTATGTTATATTAATGACCCATATGATAGGATGTAGATTTCATCTACTTTGAGTTGTCATGTTGGTTCCTCATTGAGGGTCTTTTTGGAATGCACATCCCTTCCCTTATCAAACAATCATGTCTCAAAGGAGTTAAATGAGTACCTATCTCTATCACCAGTGGGCTTACTGATTAATATGTCTAAAAACATAAGTGTATTCAAATTATTATCGTCTACCACTTAAAGGAATGGTTGAAACGACTTTTGCACCCACTACTTCTTTTTAAGTTTCTTACCCATGTTCAACATTCTTGCATAGCTAGCAGAATGAATTGACAGTAACAAGGAGGAAAACTAGAGTTATGGTAGAATTTAGTAGTTTGGGGCTTATTTAGAATTATGAAACAAAACAATTATTGAAACTAAGGCTAAAATGAAGGATATTAACTATAAAAAGGAAGTGGTTGTATGTAGGATGATACTGACAAGAACGATGGATAAACTTAATTTAAGTTGAAATGATCTAAATTTACTTATGGAGATGTCGTTATTAAATAAAATATTAAATTTAACTATTTGATTAATCATTCGTTAAGATTAACCCTAATTCGCATCATGGGAGTAAGGCTAGGTTTAGGTAATATGTTATAAGAAGGCCACGATGAGACAAATAATTGTCTGTCGAGAATTTTAGCATATATGTACAAAGAATATGGCTAGCTGTCAAATATTGACGTGGCGTAATGTGACAGATGGTAGCATCTAATAAGAGCATGTGTAAAGCATTCCATGTAGAAACAATGCCCATGTCATCCCACAAAGGATTTCTCAAGGGGAAGTTAGGTTTCAACATTTAAGAAGGGCTTATGTCTAAGAACTAACAAAATCTAAGAGACAAAATGTTTCAAGAGGTTTGTTAGAAAAAAATTCATCCTACCATGGGGCTTCACGTAAGGTAAAACACTTGACAAGTGAATGGGCTAGAACGAGATTGACATAAATTTTTCCGAGAAAACATCAGTAATATGTTCGGAAAGTTTGTGTCTTGCCATGGGATGATCAAGAAGTAAATGTGGAAGGGTCAGCTCGAGAAACGAGAGATGCGATGGGAACAAAGATTGTTAATTAAAAAAAAAAAATTGTTGCACCTCAGGGTTTTGCCAAAAGTATTCCAATAAAAGAGAGTGTGGTCTGAGATATTCATGTCTTGGGAGACAAGAATAATTGTTTATTGATGACACAATTAAGAACTTAGACATATTTTTTTTTTACTTTATAAGTGATTTGTCTATGAAATATGTACAAGGTGGAAAGAAATCGAATTATATATATATATATCTATATATATATATTATATATATATATATATATATAGTAGGATATCCCCCAAGGGAAGTTTTGCATCTTAGAGCCCAAATTTTGGTCAAAAATTGTAACTCCGATGTAAAGACTCCACATTTTGTGGGCACTGAGTGTGTAGCTTGTAAAAGGGTCATAAGGTTGTCCACATGTAATGTCGGTTGTAGAGACCTACCCATGGTCCGCAGACCATGGGATTTTATAAATAGAGTGAGGCTCTAAGTAGTCAAGGCATCTATGGAAGAAGAATCTAATCATGGAATAGAAGCATAGTGGAGAACAGAAGTGTAGAGTCTAGTTTGGGTCGTAGAGTAGGAGAAGGCTCTGTAGCTGAGTGTGTAGAGGCCTAGTAGTCCACAACTGAGTGCGCGGACCCCTGTAGCTAAGTGCACAAGGCGAGTCAATTTTGTAACATTTGGAAGTATTAATAATGAGAAGTTTCATATCTATTCTTTGTATTTATTTCCTATTTTATGCATTGAATATATTGGTTATAAATTTCACTTCTATTGTTTATATGATGTGTGAATATATATGATTGTATTGATTAAGTGAATACAAGATATACTATTTGTTCAGGTGAAGTTGACTAACATCTATAAGAAGATAAGTAAGATTCACAGTGTAGATTGGGGAAATAGTGCAGTTCGCTACCATAGCAACGCGAAAGCATCTCATCCCCTAGTTAAGGCTGCGCGAAAGGTGATTATAACAGACCACGAGGGTATTGAAGGTTAGAATAATGCACGAAGTAACCTGCATGAAGATAGGCACAAGTGGACTAAATCGACACCACAAATATCTCAAGGGTGCGGAAACTTGGTTCTAGCATCCCCCCATACTGCTTCCGATGAGACTTCAGTCCGTGCTCCATGGATTGATGTTGAAAGGGCCAATAGTGTAGGGATTTGTTTAGCTAAATAACTTTGAACCTGGGTCAGGCCCCTCTAAGCCCACAAATGGTTTCGTTGGTGGGACCAGAATCTGCATAGAGATGTTTGATGTCATATCACTAGAATCCAACTAAGAAGGAAAATGAAGGCTGGTTGGACAAAAGAATTCACGAGTTCGCAGCGTAAGAGAATAGGAACCCACGAATGTCAAAAGAATAGTGGTTAGAATGCTATCTATACATAGAGATCCACAAAATCTTCATCGTGTCCTTTCCTACTGAGTTATATGAGTGGATCGTGAAGCTAGCAGATAGCCAAGGAAGGTGGAAACTTGTCGATTCTATTGTGTAGACCCCAGAGTTAGTGTGAATATTGGAAGCATCTAAGGATAACATCGCGCATGCTATTGATCGTTGGCTCAATAATATTATAGGAGGATTCATTACTGATTTCGCAGTTGACACCTCAGTTAGCTACAATGAGGCAGAGTGACGCTTTCTCAAAGGACCGCGAGATAAGTATGTAAAGTATTTGAATACTTGGATTAAAATTCTATTGTGCAAAAATAGGGTTATGCAGTTACCTTGATGTTCGGGGCTACGTGAAGGGAAAATCTTATAGGAGTGAAGGAAATAAGGGACCATTAACTAGCCCTTTAATTTCATCTTCGCGAGGGGACGAGGAAGAGATCACAAAGGTCTCACTATGAAGTGAAATCCATCTAATAATGTAAATAATTATACAAATACCACCTCCACCCACACCACCACCAGATTCACCACCCTCACCTCCATCTTCACCTGTACCACCTCCAACACCACTGCGATTCAATATGGCAAGCATAGTGAAGTTGCAAGTGTTCAAAGGTTTGGGAAATGAGGATCCAGACCAATTCTGGATCGTGGTAAGGGTTGTATGGGAAGGGCAAGGAGTTAAAGATGACAATACAAAGAAAGCAACACTCGTTAGTGCCCTACAAGACCGCGCACTAACCTGGTATATTAAGCACTCCAATGATAATCCAAACATGCAAATTGCGGATATCCAAGCAGCGCTAAACAGAGAATTTAACAGGCCGAAGACAAAAGCACAGTCGATCATTGGATTCAAAGAGATCAAGATGCTACCAGGAGAGACTCCTTGGGAGCTAGATCAGAGGCTGAAATGTACGATTCACAAAGCTAATATGAATCTGATGGATGGACAACATCGCGAGTGGTTTGTAGCTTCACTAATGCCACATTTAAGAAGTGCATTATCACAGCAGAAGATAACGAGTCAGGCAGAGGCCTTAGATATTGGTATGAGGCTACATGAGACCCCAATGAAAGATCCTAACTTAGGAGTCCAAAATATCCACGTGTAGCTAAAGAATTTATGCCTTGAGATGCAGAGTCTGAAAAAGGACAGGATAGCTCAACTAGAAGTGCGTGAAGAGGCATGGTGCATAAAATGCAAGGGTCGGGGTCATGACAAGGACCACTACCCAGTTTTTGCAAATTAACTTGCAGGAGGAGGACCAATGCCCTTAAGGCCGGAAGCATAAGTAGGACATAGCGCGACACCTGCTTTGTGGTGCGCAATTTGTCAAATTTGCAACAATTTTTCTACAACTTTTGCAGTTCAGTGGGACACGATGAGTACACTTGTAGAAGCTATGAGTTAATTATGGATAGAACTCCCACCTATAGAGTTGAGGTCGAGACGCGGCCCCTTGACGAAAACATAGCAATGGCATGAATAGGATTTCAGGGGCGTGGAGGAGGCCGAGGCAGAGGAGGACCTAGAAGAGGTCACGAATAGCTGATATGCTACAATTTTTGAGAGCTATGAAATTAAGCCTGTGATTGCACAAATCCAACGTGCCTTTCATGTTTGTATTTTAACTTGTTTGATCATGAGACAGAAGATTGTCCTACATTGATATCTAGGATACGCGACAAAGGAGTGCTACCACCTCCCCTAACTCAGACCCTACAGATGATGAGGTCTGAGCTGCATGAGGAAGATCTGAATGTGAACATTGTGCTCTGAAGTGGAATCGCGATGGGAGATGACAAAGGAAAACAACCAGAAGATAGTACTTCAGTTCACAAAGCTCCGACGAGGGAAGCAGAGTTTGATTTGGAGTGCACTGGAGAAACCTTCATGGAAGCTAAGAAGAGCTTTGTTGATGCCTCCACTTTAGGAAGCAAAGATAAACTTGAGCCAAAAATGGACCCATCTATGCTCACAACATTCCTGGAAACATGTATGAAGATACTACGTGACAGTAAGGTGGTGAAAGGGTTACAGGAATGCATTAACGGATGTGTTGGGACTACACCATGAGAACTGCATGTATTTAGGAAGATCGGAAAACATAAGATGAGAACATGAAGAGAAATGAGATTAACCATGCAAATCGGAGAATATGAGATGGATCAAGTCATCCTCGATTTAGTATCGGATGCGAATGTTCTATCGAAACAGACATGGAAGAGAATGGGGCGACCTGCACTGTAGTGCTCTCCAATTCAACTAAGAATGGTGAACCAATAGAAAATAATACCCATGGGGTGATTGCAAGGAATAACCGTGCATATTGAGGGAGTGAGTGCGGTGGCATACTTTGAAGTGATAGAGATTATCGATGACAACAATCCCTACCCTGCGCTTGTAGGAATTTATTAGGCCACTGACATGAACAGGGTGATTAATCTGAAAAAGTGAAAAATGATTTTTGAAAAGAAGTCACTACACGCAATTATACCCCTTGACCCTACTAAAGGATCGCACTATACGGAGCCGGTACATGACTATGAAAGTGATGATGATTTGGACCGCATCTATAAGATAATAGCATGAAAGGAGGATTGGGTGAATCCCACTGTGGATGGGCGGATTGTGTGGGAGCACAAAAGCTCCTGTACTTCAAATTCAGATGAGGAGACGAAGCGATGGTAGAATCGGTTACATGAGGTAACTACACTAAACTGTAATATGATGACAAGGTCAATACGTTGCATATCGATAGAAGTAAGAGACTTGCCTACTTGTGATGGTCTAAGTGAGGTAAATAACTTCTTGAACAAATTTGAAAGGGAGGTACCGAAAAAGCAACACTTCCAGGCCTTGGACTAGGTACTACGCACTATTCCTACGAGGTGGTGGGGTACGCATAAAGGGATCTTTGACGACTAGCATGAGTGTATGGGAATGATGTGCATACGATTTGGGAAGCCTAGGGTGCGACTAACAAATAAGTATAATGGATGGGGTGAAACATGCACACATTTGGCCAGGTGGGCGCATGCATGTGGAAAACAACCTACGCAGATGCACATGAACTCTGTGTTGAAATGTATGATCAATAAACATGTGTTGGGGGGACTGATGTGCAAATGGCTCTTAATGTTGGGAAGACATTATGTAGAAAGAACAATAGTGCAGATGTTTCTCCACGCAAAAGCGTTCAACAAGGTATGCCATGCATTGAACAAAGTATGCAATGCGTAGCGAAGTGATTGGGACCGGCGTGTACCTACAGTATTATGGGCTTATAGGACAACATGTGAGAAACTGATGGGACAAACACCTTTTAGGCTTGTCTATGGAGTGGAAGCTATAATACCTATGGAATACATTGTGCCTAGTCTATGCATAGTAGTGCTCAGAGGTATGACAGATCGAGGAGCCCTGGAGGAGAGGCTCGCGCAGTTGGAGGATCTTGAGGAAGAACGATTTTTGGCTAGATTTCACTAGCAGGTCCAAAAGCAATGCGAAAAGGCTTGGCACGATCAACATATTAAGTTGCGCACCTTCAAGGTGAATGATTTGGAATCGTTGTATGATAGTAAGTTAGATAAACTCCTAGGGAAGCTCATAATGCATTGGCTGGGACCGTATGATATTAAGGAGATCACAGATGGTGGTGTAGTTCAGTTGGTAAAGTTAAATGGATAAATCTTCCCTGGAAAAATCAATGGCGGTCATTTGAAGGTGTACACAGGGGGCTCGTCCATCTGACTAGCTAACAGAAGCACAATCTTACTGCTCCAAATAGCTAAAAGGAGGCACGGGACTATAAAATACTCTTCTTGGGAGCTGTATGATGTAAGGACTGCATATAGTAACAAAGTGTCATAGGGTTCACAACAGCATGAGGGTAGTTGTGCTACCATGCGGGTCGGTTGGAAAGTGACCATTATAGTCACTATTCACAATGTGATGCTTGGTTTGAGACCAAATGGAGTGGGCGATAGGCATTTAAGGTGAACTTTATGGGCTAGAATCTTGAAATCTTCTGCCAATCGAGCATTAATGGACCAAATGTGGGGGGAGCGGTCGAATTGAAATTCAAAAGGCGCTATAAATTACAAAGGGTTTTCCAACAAACAACACTTGGTAATTTGAGGACTGAATTATTGCACACACAAACATTCATGAACCTAGATCTATTAGATCTTCTGAAGGAAAATTCGTTGTTTGAGCATTTACCCAAGCCATTAAGAAAATTGTGGAATAACACTATGGCAGCACTTGAGGAAGCCATGGATACTGAGTAATGACCGCAGAGGAAGCTGGACAAGACATTAAGGAAGTATAAGTCCCAGAAAGATAAGCAGGCTATGGTATCAGTGCGCGTATCCCTGAGAAACCCGTTAAGGAATAACCTTACCATGGAAGAAAAGGGGAAGGCTATTAATTTGGAGGTCTATGAGCAGGAAGAATTTGAAGAAGTCTTAGTAGAGGAGGAGGAGGATGTAGAAATGGAGGTTGACCCCTGGGGTGCAGAACCTCTTACCAGGTTGCCCGCATATGCTCCTCTGCGGAAGGGTAAAGCTAAGGTGCCTAAAGATATAAATGAGAGCATGAGCTCTCTGCAAACTCTACTCTGCTACTCCCCGATGACATTATTTTTGAAGGAGTGCACTTGGAGCAAGTGCCTGTACTAAAATTTGAGGATTGGGATCTCGCGAACCATGAGAAGTTCCCACATTTGGCAACCGCATAGCTAATGCGCCAAAATAAAGACGCACTGATTGGAGTCATAGAGTTGGAACTGCATAAGTGGCTGAGTAGTGTAGAAAAGGCAGGATTGTTAAACGTGCTCTGGGTGTCGCATTACCATTGTTCCCAAGTGAAAAAAAAATTCATCGGGCTTCTGCTCTGCTTGGTGCATGATGGGTTCTTATGGCTGGAGGAGCCCATCCCCATCACAGACCACTTGATTCATAGAATTACATTTCTCCCTTGCAAAGGGGAGGACCTAGCGAACATCTCGGAGGGTAAGAGTGATGATTTGGCCATTGCAAAGGCCATGAAGAAGAAGTTCAATCTGGAGAAGAAGAAGAGAGGGTACATGATTTCCAACATCAATAACCCTATGGTCAAAGCCGCGGCGCAGATATTGGTAGGGAAGGTTATGCGAAAGTGTCGCGTCGATGAGGTGCCTGCACTAGTGGTTGCACTTGTGCCACAATACGCAAAAGGGGTCCAATTAAACTGGGAAAACTACTTATGCGGAGATTTCTTTGAGAACTACCGCAAGGCACAGGAGTAGGGGCATGGGAATTACCTGAAGGCAACTAGTTCCCAACTATCGCGCAAGGCTTTTTGGAGGTAGTGAATTATGCTTCGTTGTGGGCAACCCGAGATGTGGAGAGGATAAGGGACAATAAAATATTTTTGGTCTTCATGGAGATGAACATCAGAATGGGGATTAATCACAAGTTGCAGTTATCGCCCATGGTCTACAATAGTCTGCAGAGCTTTGCGGAGCTCAAGGTAGATTTCCATCATGTTTACATTAGGGTGTGGAAGGAACCTACAAAAGCATGGTGTGAGCTACCCTACCTAGTGATGGATGACATCATATTCATAGTACTTGAGTTGTGGTTGCCAGTGTGGTGCACTCCAGCCAGCCCTACGGTGGAAGCAGAATAGTCCACTGCACAACAAAAAAAGGACGAGGTGAAACTGTGGATGGTGTAGTTGGCAGAAAAATGTAGGAATGAGGCTGCAGTAGCTAAGGCCCAGATGGTGTGCGATGCTGCGAAGTTGGTAGAAGAATAGCAGAAGGCAGCCAAGGAAGAAAAGTCACCTTCACCCGAATAAGAGACAGATATAGAGCAAGGTAGTGTAGACCTGCAGACAACGTCCACCCAGCTAAAACGACTGCGCCCAAGAGAGTAGGTAGGGTTGGGGAAGAAGTTGAAGGCTTCAAAGACTTCTTTCAATATCATCATCCTCACTCAAGGGGATCTGCACAACATTAGGGATACGGTGAGGGATGTCACTGCGGAGACCCTACAACAATTCGTGGGGGAACACCAGATGGTGTTGGGAGCTCTCCGAGCACAGATACAGGACTTGCAGGTGTGCACCCCATAGGTTGGCATTGTGTCAACCAGCCTTGCACTAGGCATGGATGTGACAAAAGAGATGTTGCGCACTCAGATGACTAACACAATAATGCTACTAGAGGGATTGCTAGTTACAGAAAATGAGGCCAACAGGCCTATGGTCAGTAGGCTGAAGAGAAATGGGATAAATATGGCTGCACTCCCTCGAGAGATGCTCTATGTTTTGTAGGATGGAGTTACTGTATAACTATGAGCCAGGGAGGGTCGCGCACTCCAGGTTATGGGTGAGCAATGTATCAACGTGATGAGGTAGTGGCACAGAACGAATAGCTCATACAGGTGGTTGAGGATGCCTGCCAGATGGTCTCAGAGTTGGACATCCAAGCAGAGGAACCAGTGGAGGTGCGCATCCAGAAATTAGCAATTGGGGTGCGCAAGGCAAATGAATAAATGGCCAGGGTTCAGCTCGAACTGAACCTTTAGATAGCCAAACTGCAATTCAAGGCACAACCTTCAACCCCACCAGAGGTTAGGGTTTAGTGCGCCATCACAATTACAGCAGCAATAACAAAGGTTAACAGTGCAGTGGCAGACTACACAATGCTGTTCGAGCAGTCATTCAAGGTTCTCACCACCCTGCAGGAAGAATCAAACATATAGCACCTAGAGATAGAGGCGTACAAGCTCGATGAAGTAAAAGGGACCGCATAGACAGTTTCCATTACACAGAGGCTTGCGAGGATGCAGCAAGCAAAAGCACTCAAAGAATAGGTAGATGCTGCTTGACATAAGGAAGTTGTTCTGAAGGCACGCTTACAGCCATGGATTGATGAGGCATACATCGTTACCGCCTTCATTAAAGCAAAGTTTGTGCAGCTACATGCAACACAGGAAAAGGTTTAGGGTAGCAGTTCAACTACAACAGTTTCTGCACAACAAGTCGAGGAAGTACAATAGGCAGCTGCTTAGTGTGTTGTTGATCTTGCAGCGATTCAAGAAGAATTGGAAGGTATTCGCACAAAGATCTCCACACCGATAGAGTGACTCGAGGGTGAGTCATGATGTTTGTGTTAGCGACCTGTTGGGCGCAGGATCCCCCAAGGTAAGTTTTGGGGCTTAGAGCCCAGATTTTGGTCAAAAATTGTAACTCTGATGCAAATACTCCACATTTTGTGGGTGCGGAAAGCATAACTTGTAAAAGGGTCATAGGGTTGTCCGCCCTCAATTTTGTAATGTAATTTCGGCTGTAGAGACCTACCCATGGTCCGCGGACCATGGGATTGTATAAATAGAGTGAGGCTCTAAGTAGTCAAGGCATCTATGGAAGAAGAATCTAATCATGGAATAGAAGCATAGTGGAAGAATGGAAGTGTAAAGTCTAGTTTGGGTTGTAGAGTAGGAGAAGGTTCTATAGCTGAGTGCGTGGACCCCTGCAGCTGAGTGTGCAGGGCGAGTCAAGTTTGTAACAGTTGGAACTATTAATAAAGAGAAGTTTCATATCTATTATACGTATTTATTTCCTATTTTATGCATTGAATATATTGGGTATAAATTGCACTTCTATTGTTTATATGATGTGTGAATATATATGATTGTATTGATTAAGTGAATACAAGATATAATATATGTTTATGCAAATTTGACTAACATATGTAAAAAGATAAGTAGGATCTGCGGTGTAGATTGGGGAAATAGTGCAGTTCGCTGCCATAGTAGTGCGAAAGCATCTCAACCCTTGGTCAGGGCTACACGAAAGGTGATTATAACAGATCATGAGGTTATTAAAGGTTAGAATAATGTGCAAAGTAACATGTGTGAAGATAGGCATAGTTGGACTACATCGACACCACAGACATCTCAAGGGTGCGGAAACTTGGTTCCAACATCCCCCCATATTGGTTCGGGTGAGTCTTCAGTGCGCACTCCATGGGATGATGCCAGAAGGGCCAGTAGTGTATGGATTTGTTTGGCTAAATAACTCTGAACCTGGGTTAGGCCCCACCAAGTTAATAGGGATCTCCCCGGTAATAAGTCCCAATTAGACCTCAGACTGCTTGGTTTAGGAGTCCTAGTAGTGGGTTGTAGGGTAATGCCTTGACCACAGTGTTGCACAGAGGCAATTAGAATAACTCTATCAGCAGCAACGGTGTGACTGATGCAGTGAGTCAAGGAAGGTGTATGACAGGTTCTAACACTTTGAATGGGGAAGGAGGTGAAGTTGAGTTCTAGGTTGAAAGGGTTCAATCCCAACTCATCTAAGAACACACAACACAAAGGACATGCACAACTTCTGGTGGAGCAGTCATCTCGGATAAGGAAATCACATCATACAAGGTAAGATAACACGTACAACACTCACAGATCAATCTGAGACAAGTGTGACGCTTGTTATACCAAGGTTCATGTGAAAGGTTTGTCTGATGTCTAATAGAGTAGTCAACATTTGATGGTGACAACATTAACGACATATGCATTACATTAACAACAAGATTCATATAATTGCATGTGAATCAGTTCATACACAAGTATGTAAGTTAAACAACATATATCATTAAAGAAACTGGAGCAGTCCAACTAAAATAACAACATATGCATGATAATGTGCTAGATTTTATTATATAAAGAAGTGTATGTCACAATCATACAATACATCCATGTAAACTTGCTAGCCCCAACAGTGGAAAATTATAGCGAAATCCGCCTGCTCCTCCAAGAAGATGTACTAAATTCGTGCAGTGGAGAAGACAAGGCGCGTTACAATACTATCCAAGCTTTCTTCAAAATATTCTTAGTAGAATCTTGGTGGACCAAAAGTCCTTAAAATGAGTTATGAGGGACTATTTATAGCAAAGGGTGGGGTGACCCTTGACATTCCTCTTTCTGAGAGTTCAACTACCCTCATGACTCTTCACCTACTCTATGACTGTTACATCCAACCATTAACACTTGACTTATACTTGACATGACTCAACATTACAATGCACATGTACTCATGTGAGACAACATGGCTTGAGAAAGCCTTGCAAGACATCACTGACACTCAGTCCACAGTGATGAGACGAAATCTTTGACATCCTTATGATGGTGAAGGTGGTGAGTTGATGCCATGTTTGGTCGTTCGTGATGGTGTGCATGCACCTCATGGTGACATCTTGCTGAAGTAAACTCTTGCCTCCGTTACAATCAGTGAATTGGTTTGGCCCCTTCATCCAACTCATCTGATAACATGTACGTAGTCTTCTTGGGTGTGGTTGAACTGACAACACACTGATGCATGGTGTCCATGTTGATCTTCAAGTGTGTATTGGTGGTCATGCACATCAACTTGACGAAGTACATGTTCAACTCCAATTGGACTTGCTTCTTGTCTTTTCCTTGGTGAGTGTGTTGAATGGATTGGATCGCATGCCCATGCTCAATGACATGCATGTTGCCAAATCCCTTGCATGTGATCTATTATTCCTTACAATCTCCTAGGCTGAAAAGGAAATCGACAAAGGTAACCTAAAACCACTTCAGCTTAGTAGCTAGCCCTACTGAGCATGAGAGGGATATCTCTAAGTCTCTTATCAGTGATATGACATTAAAGCAAATAAATTTTAGGCTAGATATGTGTATTTTTTTGTTTCTTTGTTTGTGAAATTTTGGTTTTTCAAGGATTTGCTGAACTTAGGGTTTTGGAGCCACAAGTAGGTCTAGGCTATGGGAATACAGGAGAAAACATAAGAAGGATCTAGATGTCAGAATCCATGGTGTAATTTTAGTATTTTTCAGTGTAGTATAGAAGATATAATTTGGAAGAAACTAATGAGCATAAATCAATATGATTTCATTAGGTTAGGAAGACAAAACACATAACTATGAAAACTACATAACAGAGCTTGAAAAATAAGAATTTTGAGTATTTTATCACAAGGAATTCATAGAAATAATATATATAATGTAGATAAATATGTTTAGACCATGAGAAAAAAAAAAATAATGAAGTACAAGCACCATGAACTCACTGGGCTAGAGTTCCTTGAAAATAGCTGCAACCTATATCTGTATTAACTGAAAGATGATTACAATGCAAGTCTCCTTCACAAAAAGTTCAACCCTCTTCTCCTGAAGTGAAATAGTACTTATAGACTATCCTAGACCACTTTCCCACCTTCAGGAGTTGAATTCCTTGGTGGAGGAACTGAATCCAAGATCTCTCAACCAACAGGTGAGAATGAGAAGGTGCAACTCAAACACCTCATGAAGAGTTTGATTAGGCGATTTTTCCTTTTATGAGGCCTAATAAACATAAAAAAAAACCTATGATATACATTTATTCATGCCTACATCACCTAGCCTTGTAACTTGTGCCATTACATAGAGAATCTTGACTTTGACCAAGTCAGACTAGAAGCTAGAAATTTTACACAGTGAAATTTTATAAATAAAAACACAGAAAGTGCAGAAGCATAGCACCAACATTGAGCTGATCTTTAGATGCCTTCTAGGGGTAAAAACGAAAATTTGAGAGAATGGTCAACTAGCCCTTCAAGTCTAATTTCCAGAATAGTTTGAATTTCAGAATTTGGAGCATGGGAAGACCTTCACAATTCCATTCGCCAAAGGTCGCTCCAGAAGCGCAACGCTTGTCAAAAAATGGTCCAAAATGCTAGTTTTTTTCCACTTTTTTGCATTTTTCTCCAAAAATAAGCCACCTCTACAAAATATGGCCAAATGGGTTTTTAGAGGATGCCAATAAATTTCCACAAATGTAGACCTTTCCTCAAATGGATTCCTGAGGAAAGAGTGCAGTGCCAAGGTGCTGCGCTTCTGGAAAAGCCAAATTTCTGAATTTAGACCAAAATTTTTCAAAAAAATCGAAATGCTCAGAATTATCTCAAAATTGGAGGGAAGGTCTAAATATGGTTTTTTATATCTTCATGGATGCTTCAACAAGCATCTCCAAGTTTCCCTCATCATTTTGGTCTTTTTTGGCCTCCTTGAGCTTGTTTTCAAGTTGTTTTACCTTGCCATTGGCAATCATGTTCTGAGCTTGATAGTGATGTGCCATGGGTCTAAGCAACTGATTGTATCTATTTTCCTTCTCAAGGATCTTCTCCAAGTGTTCATTCACCCTATTAAGCCAATATTCCTTACCTTGATGAACCTCTAGGGTGATCCTATCTTCTAGGTCAAGATCCTCATTAAGCAAAGATTTTTCTGTTCCTCTTGAAAAGCTTTCTTTAGGCCTCTTATTCTTGGTATTTTCCTTTTTCCTCTCACCTTTGATGCTTCAAGCTCACTTTATTCTATGATCTCCTTGCCTTTTCCAACCTGCTGTAATAACTTGGCTTGTTCTTTTTCCATGATTAGCTGTTTAGTCTTAAGCTGACTATTTTGTTGCTCAAGGAAGAAAATGATGAAATGAGAGAGTTAGGGAAGGGAGATGATGATAGGGGAATTTTGGGAGATGGATATGGGTGGTAGAAAACTTAATAAGCTTAAATGGAGTGAAATGAGGGAAATAAATGATTAGGAGAAATTGAAAAACAGATCTACTAGGAAATCTACTCAAAATGCTAGGTATGAGCTAGGGTTTAGGTAAGGGTGAGGAAATATGATGATTGATAAGTTATTTAGTGAATCAAAAGGAATTTTAAAAATGTACAGAGGTGTGAGGTCTAATATTTACATGTTTCCAATATCAAAACTAACCAAACTATCAGTTACACTAGTGCTTGTGGCATGAAAATTTCACCTAAACCCTAGATGAAGAGAACTTGCATTTCCATTCATCTTGCCAAAGGAAAAAGGTGAGAAAAAGACTTATAATTACTTGTGAGCAAGATTATAATAGAAATAAATAGGTTTTCAAGCTTCAAAATCAAATTTTGGGTGAGTTTAGATGAGTTTTGGGCTGCTCTGTCACAAGCACAACGCAGTTCACAGTGCCATCTTCCAAACCACTTTTGGGGGCCTTAAACTTATCCAAAGTGAGAGATTGATAGCTCGTTGGAAATATATTGAAGTATTCTATAAGATGGACACCTCAAGAATGTAATTTGGACACTTCATGAGGAAGAAAAATAGATTTTCTCAAGGTCACTCCAAAAACTCACGGTTTATCTGACAAGAGCGCAACGCCAACTTGCAAAGAACTGTTGGGTGCCTTCCACTAATCAAAATAACAAGCTGAAGGTACAATTGGAAATCCTATGATGTTTGCTACATAATAGAGTCCTTAAGAACTGCCATCATTTGTTCCAAACCCTTGAAAAACTGTCTTGAAGTCAAGTTGTCCAGAAGTGCAGCAACTCTCCCATAGCAAGTGTATTTTGGGAATTTCTTTCAAATCATAACACCTGTACATAAAACGGAGGTTTTTGTTCCTTTGCCTATAATGGATAAAAAAATCTTTCACTTTTGTAAAATTATTCTCCATTTTGTCAGAAACATATTTTGAAGTAAATGAGTCCCTATGAGAAATGATGAGGCGAGGTAGTGTACTGCAACATTGTCTTATTTGAAATTAAATATTACCTTTACCTTTATTTTTCTTTCCCTAAGCTGCTAAATCCCTTTACCCATTGAATCACATGATGCAAATGTTTTGTTTTGACATAAGGTATCATGACAACACATGGAGTGAAACCCTAGACGATGACCTAAAATGAGGAATCTAACCATTTCATGACCCAAGACACTTAAATGAAGATATGATACCTTGAAGAAGACAATGACCATGATGAGTGATGAAGACCATGAGTAAGTGAAGGGAGTAGTAGTGACCTAAACACAACAGCTAGTGACCAAATTTTTATTTGAAGACTCACGGAAATGACAAAATTTGACTTCACACCCTAACAACACTTGGTAAGAGAATATTTTATCCAAGTGACAGAATGAACTGACAGACACTAACACGATCAACAAAATTTCTCACCATGTCTGCTCTGTGTCAGCTACTAGGATGGATCCTTAACTTGTACAGGTGCAGTTTCATCTGTGAGTGCATGTTGTGCCCATTGTTGTTCCTATTCTTGCTACAACTCATTTGTTTGTCTATGCAGCTTCGTGTTCTTCCTGAGTTGCTACTTCAGTACATGCAAATCCTTCTTTATTCCATCTTCTACCTTCATGCGATCTTCATGTTGTGTCGTCACTTCATAGTCAGAGTCTCCAAAGTTTATTTCATCATCAATGGACCTTCTTGAGCTTGCAACCTTGTTCTGCCTCCGTGTTTTCAACAACCCTCCTCTTGCATTCATTGCATTTGGTATGTTGTCTTCAGATGATGTTCATGATGCTGCTTGCTATGATGTTGTTGCTATCATATCTGGATGTCCTTTTCTACGAACAACTTCATGTCTTCATGGGTAGGCAATTCCATGGACACTTGATGGATTGCATCCCCAAGCATTCTCTAAATGATGTATTTGTGCTACTCTCCTAGAAACCATTGTACTTGTACTATTGAGAGGCAGATGAAAACCTGCAATACCTGGAGACATGTAAACACTCGTGGCAAGCAATCTATCAATTGAAAACCAAAATGAACATGAGAACTGACTCGTGTCATACCTAGGTGAATGATCATGAAGGTTGCGCAATTTCGGCCAGGAGGTTGGGAGACCGACTGCCAAGACTGCACAAGGCACAATTTGGGCTACTGGGAGACTAACTGACTACTAGAACTACGCAATGCACAATATATTCTAGTTGTTGACTGCTAGGATTGTGCAATGCACAATTCCAGCTAGGAAGGACTGCTGGCCTAGGGATAAATTTGCACAATTTCTTGGGCCAAGCAGCCACTGTCCTCTAGAAATGTGCAAAATATTCCTCGAGGCTACTGCTAGGTAGGAATGCAGAAATCTGGAGAGGAAGGTGAGCCTTCCTTTCCCAAATTATGCAATGCAACCTTGGTGAAGGCAAAGCTTGGGCCAAGGTTGGCCCAACTCGCCGACAGGCAACTAAAAGCAAGTAAGTCAGTGAATGCATGGTGACACTAAGTGATAGTTGAAGTGACTAAAAGTGCACGAAAAACATGAATGAAAGATTCATCAACCCGATTAACATGCAGGTGGGTGAGGCAGTTCGTCGGTTGGACAAACATCCATGCAAAACAGTTTCATGCCTACGACAATAGTGAGATAGCAACGAAAAATGAAACAGAGCTAGGACAAGCTAGTATACATGTAAGCAACAACAAGTGCTCAAAGAATTCAATCAAGTAATACTCCCACAAGCAAAAACACAAAAAGTGATAGAAATGCAGCACAAGGCATGGGAAGTGGGCTTACCCCAAAATAAGTAAGCTGAATGTGCTGACTGCTCCTAGATGTGATGTGGGATGTCAAAATTGTAAGGTTGATATAAGGAATGAACTCTATAGTGTCTAGTTGATTATTTTTTATAACATTGAGGTTATGACACATATGCCACGAATCCAGGGGAAGCGACACTTGGTGGGAGATTTTGGAATTTCTCCTTGCATGTAACCTCCAACTGCTAAACATAGATCCTTGAAACAAGGGATGCCTTTGCATGATGCCTTGGGAGAAGTAGCCCATGCATGCAAGTTTGTTTTGCTTGGTCTTGGAGGGAACCGGTAAACTCAGCTGCACATACAAGAGACTGCTCGATTGTTAGAGAAAAATGTGCATTTTTGGCTAGGAGCTGGGCTGGCTACCCCGACGATTTCCACAATTTCTAGGCAGAGCAATTGACTGCTACCCAGATTTACACAAATCCTGGGCTGAACAGTCTACTGCTGGGAAAATTTGTGCACATCCTGTTGGGAGGGTTGGCTGGCAGGATTACGCAATCTTGGAGCCCAACAGGTTGTCAAAGAGGATTGTGCAATTCTTGGAGGGAAGGTTGGTTTCCCTCCGGAAATGAGCAATTTTCAAGGGGAATCTTCTCAGCCTGTAGCTCGACCAAGTTTGGGTGAGCAGCTTGTGAGGAGAATAGATCAACTGTGATCGAAATGCTGCCTTTGTGCGAGGAAAACACTAAATCTTGAGTACTTGAAGAAGCATGAAAAAGCGTTGTGTATGGTTGGTAGGGAGGCTCCAAAATAGGCTAAGGCAAAACTTTGGAGGGTGGTTGTAGCCACTAAAACACTTGAAAACACATTGGTAGAACTCCAGCACTCTGAATGGACCTTGTTCGTGAAAATCAAGTCTAATTCCTCTAGAAGTATTGTTTAGCTCTCAGCTCATCTTGGCTTCACACTAGTTTGATTGTTAGATGTAGTATCTTCCAAACTTGTGGTTGATTGAAACACATTCCAAGCCAAGGAAACACAATTGTTTTGATTGGGGTTGAGGGGTTTATAGGTGCACAAGCAGTATAGTCGTCAGAGTCTTAGTTTCATCTATGGTGTTGCTCCACTACTAGCAGGCCTGGACATGACCCCCGTGGAATCACATAGGCACACAAGCATGGATCTACTACAAGAGAGCCTGGTTAGTACCTTGGTGGAGTTACTTGCATCACCTCCCTGCACAGGAAGCCTTTCTCTTCTTTCGCCTTATTCATTTTTTTTTTTGACTTTATATTTTTTTCATTTTCACTATGCATAGCACTTATTCATTTCAGAGGTGGAAGAGGAATCTTGACTTATTGAGAGAGGAAGAGGTTGTTCCAATAGAGAATTAGTTTATTGTATCTTTGACGTGCCAGTTAAGGTTTTACTCATCACCTTACTCTACTTGACTAAGGTGACAAGGTTTAACCCAAAAACAATCTACTAGAGAAGGTGACACTAGTTAGCACGCACGTATTGTGTTTACACCAAGGTTCACTTCGAACAATACGTATTTTCATTCAACGTATCATGGACTAATAGTAAAAAGCTCATCATATAAAGGCAAGATGACAGATAACCAAGCCGTGATAGTTGTACAAGGCCTCTTGTACTTTACCGAGCTCGCTTCAAGAGTCATGCATAGTTTTATGCAAAACTAACCTATGAACAAAACAAGAAAACGAACTAAAAATCAACAAAGAAAAGCAAGAGCAGAAGAAAAAATGAAAGTGAAGCAAGTAAACAAACAAGCAAACAAAGCACATAAGCAAACAAGCATGCAAGAAAACAACTGAAAGGAGACACTACTCCTACTCCTACACTAACGGTACATGGGCCTGATCACATGAGGTGATACTTCCAATACAGACACTAGCGCATTGGTAGACCCATGTTGGTGAAGGCTTGGTCTTTGAGCAACCCAACTGTGTGAACCAGCAAGCATGAAAGATATAACAATGAATACAACCACACTTCATAATTCAAAGTGCCCACAGGACATGAGTGCATGTGCATGAAGGGCAGTCAACAGACTTATCATCGTGTTGTGTGACACTACATGAAACTTTGAAGCATAAGCACACTCTTGACTGTGACATGCAAGAGAATGAAAGAAACATATATAAATTGCGTCGCGCATGAGTTCCTGTAATGTAAGACTCCTCCAATGCATGAGAAATGGGATCGTGTAGTTTGAGTGGAGGAAGTAAAATTTGAGTGTTGGGTTGATCTTAAGTGCATAGAAATGAGTGATGAGGAGCCTTGAGTGTTTGAAAAATTTCTTGATCAAAAGTGAAACCAACCTCGAGACAAAGAGGGCCTGACATAACCATCAGATTGGGCTGAAGTGCCTCGACGGTCTATGGGGTTTTGACTTCATTGATAGATGGATCTTCATAGACCAGTGGATTATATGGATTAACAATGAGTTAATCAACATCATGATCAGATGATGAGGTGAAGATATCACGACAACCAAGATCAAAAAATTTAAGATGATGGTTGCCATCCTCATGGTTGCATGAATCACACAGAGGGGTAGATGAAAAGCGAACAAACTCATCCTCTGTGTTTCCGGAAAAGATAGATGAAGGATCAAGTGGATTTTCAATGAGTAACTTATCCTCTCCATTGTCGAATAATCGACTAACATCTAGTGAGTCCTGTTAGTGATCAATAATGGGTGCATAAGTGGATGAAGATACACATGAAAAATCATGGATGGTGGGTTCACCAAAGAGGTTAGGAAAGAATGGAGGGGACTCAGGCAGAAGGGAGTCATCCTTCACTGAGCATTGATGTTCAAGCTCCCACTCATACTCTTCATGAATGATAACACATGTTGGTTGTGCAACACCAACTCCGTTAGTGGGTTGTCCCTTGTTCACAACAAATGAAGAGTCCATAATGGACGAACACAAGACAACATCATCTGGAGGAACACCTGAGTGCAAAGGTGGAGGTCGAAGAAAAGAATGCATATGAGAACTCGAAGGATTCACAACCAAATCTACGTGAAAATCAAGTGGAGTGATCTTAGGAGAGTGTGAAGGATGAACATGTGTGTGAGCACGATCCTCAACATCACTAGGCAGTGGTGGAGCTGTTGAATGAGAGGGAGGCAGATAGTTAGTTGAGATAGTGCCCACTCCCACATGAGATTGTGCAGTTCCATCAATGAAGAATTTTGAGCGAGGCTTGATATCAAGATTCATCTTGGGACGGGTAGATTTTTTAAGGCAATACTTGAACCGGTCCCAAAGACAAGCAAATTTCGTCTAGCTCTTTGGAGCTTGAAACTACAAGTCATGGAAGTGCTGCCAAAAATCAATAACGGATTCATGCAGAGCCCCCTGTTTCTGTAACAATTTTTGGTCAAGATATTCTGGATCAAAATGATATAACATGTCTTCAATGAGATCATAGAAGTGCTAAAATGGGTGCACGGTGTCAGCCAGTAGGTTGAGCACCCAACGAAATGGAGATTCACGAAGTGTGTATGCAAGAAGCAAACCCACATGTTCATCAGAAAACTCATCTTCCGCATAAATCATGAAAAGAAAGTTATATAAGTGCTTAGGACAGGTCTCTTCACCTTCACCATCATATGTGTGAGGGGACAATAGATCAAAAAGCTTCCCCAAGATGGAGACATCTTCATGATTCGAAAAACACCTCAGGGGAAGAAGAGTGCAAGACTCCATGAAAGATATACAAAGGTTCAAAATTGGATGAGAGGACACTGCTTGTCATCAGACCCTCCCTCTAGCACCAAACATTTTGATGGTGTTGGACCTGCTAACATGTCAAGGGCATCTCCCCAGTAAGAATTCCCAATTAGACCTAAAACCATTTGGCGTTGGAGTCCTAGCATTGGGTCGTAAGTTAATGCCTTGACCGCAGTGTCGCACATAGCCAAGTAGAATAACACTGTCAGCAATAAGGGTGTGATTGATGCAGTGAGTCAAGGAAGGTGTATGAGAGGTTCCAACACTTTGAAGGGGGAAGGAGGTGAAGGTGAGTTCCAAGTTCAAAGGGATCAGTCCCAACTCCTCTAGGAACACACAACAAAAAGGACATGCACAACTTCTGGCGAAGCAGTCCACTCGGATGCAGCAGTCACATCATACAAGGTAAGATAACATGTACAACACTCATGGATTAGTCCGAGATGAGTGTGACGATTTTTATAGCAAGGTTCAAGTGAAAGGAATGTCTGATGTCTGGCAGAGCAGTCGACATAGATGGTGACCACATTAACAACATATGCAACACATTAACAACAAGATCATATAATTGCATGTCAATCAGTTCATACACAAGTACGTAAGTTAAACAACACATATCATTAAAGCAAACGGAGTAGTCCAACTACAATAACAACATATGCATGAAAATGTGTTGGCTCTTATTATATAAAGAAGCATAAGTCACAATCATACAATACATCCATGTAAACCTACTAGCCCCAATAGTGGAATGTGACAGCCACATCTACCTACTCCTCCAAAGAGATGTACTAGCTTTATGTAGTGGAGAAGCCAACGTGCACTACAATACTGTCCAACCTTTCTTCAAAATAGTCTTAGTAGAAGCTTGGCTGACCTAAAGCCCTTACAATGAGTTACGAGGGACTATTTATAGCAAAGGGTGGGGTGAACCTTGACATTCCGCTTTGTGAGAGTTCAACTACCCTCATGACTCTTCACCTACTCTATGACTATTACATCCAGCCATTAACACTTGACTTACACTTGACATGACTCAACATTACAATGCACATGTACTCATGTGAGACAACATGACTTGAGCAAGCCTTGCAAGACATCACTGACACTTAGTTCGTTGTGATGAGACCAACTCTTTGACATGCTTGTGATGGTGAAGGTGGTGAGTTGATGCCAAGCTTGGTCATCTATGATGGTGTGCATGCACCTCATGGTTACATCTTGCTGAAGAAAACACTTCCCTCCATTGAAAACGGTGCATTGGTTCGACCCCTTCATCCAACTCGTCTGCTAACATGCACATGGTCTTCTTGGGTGTGGTTGAACCAGAAAAACACTGATGCATGGTGTTTGTGCTTGTCTTCAAGTGTGTATTGGTGGTTATGTGCATCAACTTGCTGAAGTACATGTTTAGCTCCAGTTGGACTTGCTTCTTGTCTTCACCTTGGTGAGTGTGTTGAATGGTTTCGATTGCATGCACATGCTCAATGACTTGCGTGGTGTCAAATCCCTTGCATGCAATTAACAACACTACTCACCATGTCTACTCTATGTCATCTACTGGGATGGATCCTTAACTTGTACAGACACAGTTTCATCTTTGAGTGCATGTTGTGCCCAATACTATTCATGTTCTTGCTGCAACTCATTCGTTTATCTGTGCAACTTCATGTTCTTCCTAAGTTGATACTTCAACACATGCAAATCCTTCTTTGTTCCATCTTCTGCCTTCGTACGATCTTCATGTCACACCATCACTTCATAACCGGAGTCTCTAAAGTTTATTTCATCATCAATGGACTTTCTTGAGCTTGCAACCTTATTCCGCCTCTGTGTTGTTAACAACCCTCCTCTTGCATTCGTTGCATTTGGTATGCTATCTTTAGTTGTTGTTCATGATGCTTCTTATTGTGATGTTGTTGCTATCATATCTTAATGTCATTCTCTACGGACAACTTGATGTCTTTGTGAGTAGGCAAGTCCATGGACACTTGATCGACTGCATCCCTAGGCATGCTCTGAATGGTGTCTTCATCTCTACTCTCCTAGAAACCATTGTACCTATACTTCTGAGAGGCAGATGAACACCTGCGATACCTAGAGACATGGAAACAATCATGGAAAGCAATCTATCAGTTGAAAACCAAAATGAATATGAGAACTAACTTGTATCATACCTAAGTGAATGATCATGAAGGTTGTGCAATTTCTTCCAAGAGTTCAGGAGACCGACTACCAAGACCGCACAAGGCGTAGTCCACGTTGTTGGGAGACTGACTGACTACTGGAACTACGCAATACACAGTCCAGTCTAGCTATTGATTGTTGGGATTGTGCAATGCACAATTCTAGCTGGGAAGGACTACTAGCCTAGGGATAGATTTGCACAATTTCTTGGGCCAAGCAGCCACTGTCCTCCAGAAATTCGCAAAACATTCCTCGAGGCTAGTGCTAGGTAGGAATGCGCAAATCTGGAGAGGAAGGTGAGCCTTCCTTTCCCAAATTGCACGATGTAGCCTTGGTGAAGGAAGAGCCCGGGCCAAGGTTGGCCCGACTTGCCAATAGGCAATTGAAAGCAAGTAAGTCAATGAATGCATGGCAACACTAAGTGATAGTAGAAGTGACTGAAAGCGCATGCAAAACATGAATGAAATATTCAGCAAACTGATTAACATGCATGTGGGTATCCGTGCAAGACAGTTTCATGCATGTGACAAACTGAGATAGCAATTAAAATTGAAATAGAGCTAGGATAAGCTAGTATACATGTAAACAACATCAAGCACTCAAAGAAATCAAGAAAATAGTTCTCCCAAAAGCGAAAACACAAAAAGCACCAGAAATGTAGCACAAGGCATGGGAAGAAGGCTTACCCCAAAATAGCTGAGATGAATGTGCCGACTTCTCCTAAATGTGATGTGGGATGTCAGAGCTACAAGGTTGACGTGAGAAATGAGCTCTGCAACATCCGGTTGATGATTTTTGATAACATCGAGGTTGTGACACGCATGCCACGAATCTAGGGAAGTGACACTTGGTGTTAGGTTTCGAAATTGCTCCTTGCATGTAACCTCCAACTGCTAAACATAAATCCATGAAATAAGGGATGCCTTTGCATGCTGCCATGGGTGAAGTAGCCCATGCATGCAAGCCTATTTTTCTCAGTCTCGAAGGGAACCGGTCAACTCAGCTGCACATGCAAGAGACTGCTTGACTACTAGAGAAAATTGTGCGTTTTTGGCTAGGAGTTGGGCTAGCTACCCAGGAGATTTTCACAATTTATGGTTAGAGCATCTGACTACTACCCAGATTTGTGAAAATTCTATGTTGAACAGCCTGCTGCTGGGCAAATTTGTGCAAATCCTGCTAGGAGGGTTGGCTAGCAGGATTGTGCAATCTTGGAGCCCAGCAAGTTGTCAAAGAGGATTCTGCAATTCCTGGAGGGAAGGCTAGTTTCCCTCTAGAAATGTGCAATTTTCAAGGGGAAGCTGCTCAGCCTACAACTAGATCAAGTTTGGGTGAGCGACCTGTGAGGAGAATGGATCAATTGTGATCGAAAGGTTGCCTTTGTGTGAGGAAAAAACTAAAGCTTGAGTACTTGATGAAGCATGACAAAGTGTTGTGTAAGGTTGGTAGGGAGGCTCCAAAATAGGCTAAGGAAAAATTTTGGAGGGTGGTTGTAGCCACTAAAACACTTGGCGACACAATGACAGAACTGCAGCTCCCTGAATGGACCTTGTTCGTGAAAAGCAAGTCTAACACCTTCGGAAGTATTGTTCAGCTCTCAACTCATCTTGGCTTCACACTAGTTTAATTGTAAGATGTAGCATCTTCTAGAATCTTGATCAATTGACACACATTCCAAGCCAAGGAAACACAGTTGTTTCGACTAGGGTTGAGGGGTATATAGGTGCACAAGTAGTATAGTCGTTGGAGTCTTAGTTTCATCTTTGGTGTTTCTCCACTACCAACAGGCCTAGACAGTACCCTGGTGGAGTCACATAGGAAAATAAGCATGGCTCCACTACCAGCAAGCTTGGTCAGTACCCTGGTAGAGTTATTTGCATCACCTCCCTATGTCGGAAACCTTTCTCTTCTTTCGCCTTATTAATTTTTCATTTTTTTTTTATTTTATTTTTATTTTATTTTTTTTTACCTCAATTTTTTTTCATTTTCACTGTGCATAACACTCATTCATTTCAGAGGTGGAAGAGGGATCCCGAGTTATTGAGAGTAGAAGAGGTTTTTCCAGGAGATAAGTAATTTATTATATCTCGGACGTGTGTGTTAAGGTTTCCCCCCTTACCTTACTCTAGTTGACTGAGGTGACAAGGGTTAACCCAAAAACAATCGATAAGAGAAGGTGACACTAGTTATCGTGCAAGTGTTGTGTTTACACCAAGGTTTACTTCGAACAATACATATTTTCCTTCGACGTATCATGGACTAAAAGTAACAAGCTAATCATACAGAGGAAAGATGACAAATAACCAAGTAGTGATAGTTGTATAAGTGTTCTTGTACTTTACCCAACTCACTTCAAGAGTCATACATGGTTTCATGCAAGACTAACCTATGAATGAAACAAGAAAACATACTAACAATCAATAAAGAAAACCAAGATCAGAAGCAAAAATGAAAGTGAATAAAGTAAACAAACAAGCAAACAAACAAACAAACAAATAAAGCACGTAAGAAAAAAAGCATTCAAGCAAACAACTGAAAGTAAAAACTACTCCTTCTCCTACACTAACGTACATGGGCATGATCACATGAAGTGATACTTCCAATGCAGCCACTGATGCATTGGTAGACCCATGTTGGTGAAGGCTTGGTCTGCGAGCAACCCAGTTGTGCGAACCAACAAGCAAGAAATATATAACAATGAAGACAACCACACTTCGTGATTCAAAGTGCCCATGAGACATAAGTGAGTGCATGGGCATGAGTGGTAGTATGCAGACTTATCATGGTGCTATGTGACACTACATTCAACTTTGAAGCATAAGCACACTCTTGACTATGACATGCAAGCGAACGAAAGAAACAAAGATAACTTGCATCGTGCTCGAGTGCTTGCAATGTAAGACTCCTCCAATGCATGGACAATGGGATCATGTAGTTCGAGTGGAGGAAGTAAAATATGAGTGTTGGATTAATTTAAAGTGCATATAGATGAGTGATGAGGATCCTTGAGTGTTTGGACAATTACCTTATCGGAAACGAAACCAACCTCATGATAGAGAGGGCCAGACATAACCATCATCTCGGGCTAAAGTGCCTTGACGATCTCTGGGGTTTCGACTTTGTTGATAGATGGATCTTCGTAGACCAGTGGCTTAGATGGATTAACAATGAGTGAATTAACATTGTGATCGGGTGATGAGGTGAAGGAATCACGGAAATCAAGATGAAAAAATTCAGGATGTTGGTCGACATCCTCATGGTTGGATGAATCAGAAAGGGGTAGATGAAAAGCAAACAAACTCATCCTCTGTGTTTCTGGAAAAGCCAGATGAAGGATCAAGTGGATTTTCAATGAGTAACTTATCCTCTCCATTGTCAAATGATGGACTAACATCTAGTGAGTCCTGCGAGTGATCAATAATGGGTGCATCTGTGGATGAAGATACACATGAAAAATCATGGATGGTGGGTTTACCAAAGAGGTTAGGAAAGAACAGAGGGGACTCGAGTAGAAGGTAGTCATCCTTCGTCAAGTGTTGAGGTTCAAGCTACCACTCATACTCTTCAGGAATGACAGCGCATGTTGGTTGTGCAACACCAAATCCGTCAGTGGATTGTTCCTTGTTCACAACAAGCAAAGAGTTCGGAAAGGACGAACACAAGACAACATCCTCCAGAGGAACACCTGAGTTTGAAGACGTAGATTGAAGAAAAGAATGCATATGAGAACTCAAAGGACTCACAACCAAATCTACATGAAAATCAAGTGGAGTGATGTTGAGAGAGTGTGAAGGATGAAAAGGTGTGTGAGAATGATCCTCAACATCACTGGGCAGTGGTGGAGCTGCTGAATGAGAGGGAGGCAGACAGTTAGTTCAGACAGTGCCCACTCCCACATGAGATTGCACAGTTCCATCAATGAAGAAGGTTGAGTGAGGATTGATATCAAGCTTCCTCTTGGGATGGGCAGGTTCCTTAAGGAAAGAATTGAACTGGTCCCAAAGATAAGAAAATTTGATCTGGCTCTTCGGAGCTTGAAACTACAAGTCACGAAAGTGCTACCAAAAATCAATAACGGATTCATGTGATGCCCTCCATTGCTGTAACAGTTTCCGGTCAAGATGGTCTGGATCAAAATGATCAAATGTGTCTTCAATAAGATCACAGAAGTGCTCAAATGGGTGCATGATGTTAGCTGGTAGGCTAAGCACCCAACGAAATGGAGATTCCTGAAGTGTGTATGCAAGCATCAAATCGGCCAACTCGTCAGAAAAATCATCTTCCTCATAAATCATGAAAATAAATTTATATAAGTGCTTAGGCCAAGCCTCTTCACCTTCACCATCATATGTATGAGTGGACAAGAGATCAAAAATATTCCCTGAGATGGAGACATCTTCACAATTCAAAAAACACCTAAGGGGAAGAAGAGTGCAAGACTCCATGAAAGACATGCAAAGGTTCAAAATAGGATGAGAGGACACTACTTGTCATCAACCCCTCCCTCTAGCACCAAAAATGTTGACAGTGTGGACCTGCCAACATGTCAAGGGGATCTCCCTGGTAAGAAGTCCCAATTAGACCTTAGACCATTTGGTGTAGGAGTCCCAGCAGTGGGTCGTAAGGTAATGCATTAATTGCAGTGTTGCACATAGGCAAGTAGAATAACTCTATCAAAATCAAGGGTGTGACTGATGTAGTGAGTCAAGGAAGGTGTATGAGAGGTTCCAACACTTCAAAGGGGGAAGGATGTGAAGGTGAGTTCTAGGGTTAAAGGGATCAGTCCCAACTCGGCTAGGAACACACAACGCAAAGGACATGCACAAATTCCGGTGGAGCAGTCCACTTGGATGTGACAGTCACATCATACAAGGTAAGATAACACATACAACACTCACTGATTAGTCCAAGACGAGTGTGATGGTTGTTATAGCAAGGTTCAAGTGAAGGTTTGCCTTATGTCCAACAGAGTAGCCAACACGGACACTGACAACATTAACAACATATGCAACACATTAACAACAAGATTCATATAATTGCATGTGAATCAGTTCATACACAAGTACGTAAGTTAAAAAACACATATCATTAAAGCAACCAAAGAAGTCCAACTACAATAACAACATATGAATGAAAATGTGTTGACTCTTACTATGTAAAGAAGTGTAAGTCACAATCATACAATACATCCATGTAAACCTGCTAGCCCCAACAGTGGAACATTACAGCCACATCCGCCTGCTCCTCCAAAGATATGTACTAGCTTAGTGAAGTGGAGAAACCAAGGTGCGTTACAATACTATCCAAGCTTTCTTCAAAAAAATCTTGGTAGAAGCATGGCTGACCAAAAGCCCTTACAATGAGTTATGAGGGATTATTTATAGAAACGGGTGGGGTGACCCTTGACATTACCCTTTGTGAGAATTCAACTACCCTCATGACTCTTCACCTACTCTATTACTGTTACATCCAACCATTGACACTTGACTTACACTTGACATGACTCAACATTACAATGCACATGTACTCATGTGAGGCAACATGGCTTAAGCAAGCCTTGGAAGACATCACTAACACTTGGTCCACTGTGATGAGACCAACTCTTTGACATGCTTGTGATGGTGAAGGTGGTGAGTTGGTTCAAAGCATGCACGTCATGGTGACATCTTGTTGAAGCGAACTCTTGCCTCTGTTGCAACTGGTGCATTGGTTCAACCCCTTCATCCAACTCATTTGCTAACATGTGCATGGTCTTCTTGGGTGTGGATGAACCAGTAACACACTTATGCATGGTGTCCTTGCTCATCTTCAAGTGTGTACTAGTGGTCATGCGCATCAACTTGCCAAAGTACATGTTTAGCTCCAGTTGGACTTGCTTCTTGTCTTCACCTTGGTGAGTGTGTTGAATGGATTGGATTGCATGCGCGCACTCAAAGACATGCATGCTGCCAAATCCATTACATGAAATCAATAACATTGCTCATCGTGTCTGCTCTGTGTCAGATACTGGGATGGATCCTTAACTTATATGGGTGCAATTTCATCGATGAGTGTATGTTTCGCCCACTATTTTTCCTATTCCTGCTACAACTCATTCGTGTGTCTATGCAACTTCATGTTCTTCCTGAGTTGCTTCTTCAGCACATGCAACTCCTTCTTTGTTCCATCTTCTGCCTTCATGCGATCTTCATGTCGTGCCACCACTTCATAGCTGGAGTACCCATAGTTTCTTGCAACATCAATGGACATGCTTGAATTTACAACCTTGTTCCATGTTTGTGTTGTCAACAACCCTCCTCTTGCATTTGTTGCATTTGGTATTTGTCTTCAGCTGCTATTCATGATGCTACTTGTTGTGATGTTGTTGTTGTCATATCTTGATGTCATTTTCTACAAACAACTTGATGTCTTCGTGGGTAGGCAATTCCATGGACACTTGATCGACTGCATCCCCAGGCGTGCTCTAAACGATATCTTCATCTTTGCTCTCCTGGAAACCATTGTACCTGTACTGCTGAGAGGCAGATGAACACTTGCAATACTTAGAGACATGGAAACACTCATGGCAAGAAATTTGTCAATTGAAAACCAAAATGAACATGAGAACTGACTTGTATCATACCTGGGTGAATGATCATGAAGGTTGCATAATTTTGACTAGGAGGTCAAGAGACTGACTGTCAAGACTGCACAAGGCACCATTCGGGTTGTTGGGAGACTAACTGTCTTCTGGAACTTCACAATTCATAGTCTAGTATAGCTACTGATTGCTGGGCAATCCCAGCTAGGAAGGACTGCTGGCCCAAGGACCGATTTGCGCAATTTCTTGGGCCAAGTAGCCGTTGTCCTCTAGAAATGCACAAAACAGTCCTGGAGGCCAATGTTGGGCAAAAATGTGCAAATCTAGAGAGGAAGGTGAGCATTCCTTTCCCAAATTGTGCAATGCAGCCTCAATGAGGGCAGAGCTTGGGCCAAGGTTGGCCCAACTCACCAATGGGAAACTAAAAGCAAGTAAGTCAATGAATTCATGGTGAAACTAAGTGATAATATAAGTGATTGACAAAACATGAATGAAAGATTCAACAAACAAATTAACATGCATGTGGGTGAGGTAGTTCGCCGGTTAGGCGAACGTCCGTGCAAAACAGTTTCATGCATGTGACAACAATTAGATAGCAATGAAAACTAAAATAGAGATAGGACAAGCTAGTATACATGTAAACAATAGCAAGTGCTCAAAGAAATCAAGCAAAGAGTACTTCCACAAGAGAAAACACAAAAAGCGACAGAAATGCAACAAAAGGCATGGGAAGTGGGCTTACCCCAAAGAAACTAAGTTGAATGTGCTGACTACTCCTAGATATGATGTGGGATGTCAGAGATACAAGGTTGATGTGAGGAATGAGCTCTGCAACGTCTGGTTGATGATTTTGGATAACATCGAGGTTGTGATGTGTATGCCACGAATCTAGGGGAAGAGACACTTGGTGGGAGGTTTCGAAATTTATCCTTGCATGTAACCTCCAACTATTAAACATAGATCTGTGAAACAAGGGATGCCTTTGCATGCTGCCTTGGGAGAAGCAACCCATGCATGCAAGTTTGTTTTGCTTGGTCTCGGAGGGAACCAGTCAACTTAGTTGCACATGCAAGAGACTACTCGATTGCTGGAGAAAAATGCACATTTATGGCTGGGAGCTGAGCTGGATATCTAGGAGATTTGTGTAATTTCTAGGCAGAGCAGCTGACTGCTACCTAAATTTGCACAAATCCTGGGCTAAAAATCCTACTGCTGGGAAAATTTGTGCAAATCCTGCTGGGAGGGTTGGCTGGCAGGATTGCACAATCTTGGAGCCAAACAGGCTGTCAAAGAGGATTGTGTAATTCCTAGAGGGAAGGATGGTTTCCCTCAAGAAATGCGTAATTTTCAAGGGGAAGCTACTCAACCTGTAGCTGGACCAAGTCCGGGTGAGTAGCCTGTGAGGAGAATGGATCAACTGTGATCGACAAGTTGCCTTTATGCAAGGAAAACACTAAAGCTTGAGTACTTGATGAAGCAAGACAAAGTGTTGTGTAAGGTTGGTATGGAGGCTCCAAAACAGTCTTAAGGAAAAATTTTGGAGGGTGGTTTTACCCGCTACAACACCTAGTTTAAACAAGAAAGGCATTGACTTACAATTAATGCTCTAGTCAAATGCATGGTGGAACTGCATACAACACAAGCATAGTTGGATAATTAATCAATTTCAAGGTTTTGGAAAATGGCACAGATATTTTCATGCGTGCAATTTCTTAAAAATATCTTTTGCCAAAATACAAGAAATTGCCCACATTAGTGAAGGCTATATTTTCCAATGGCATTACATCCTACTCTACTTTTGGGATGTAAACAATTAAGAATTATTGTACTCAGGAGGTATTCATGGTTCAATACACCCTCCCTTTGCTATATAAGATCTATAATAAGTAAAGGTCAAAGGTTGATGTTTATAATATTACAAGATTGGTCAAGAAAGAAATCAAATTGTGTATTGAAAAATTGTTCAAATGGTCCAATATGAAGGCCATATGTTGGTGTATATTGCAGTTTGATGACAAGGCATATGTGGGTCCATGCTAAGTATATGCAGATTATCTTTAAAATTGTAAAGTGGACTTGTGTATTCCTCTTTTAATATAAATTATGTTATTGTAAGTTTTATTTCATAGAAGTAATTAGACTATTGATCTAGAATGGATCTTGTTAAGTCAAGTTGAAGTTTGCTATATGTTTGAAGTCCAAGATGGACCTGGGTAGAAAAATTGTTCTTGACATGTGCAAAGTTTTAACATCCCAGTTGCTCACGAAATTAGTGCCAAGTCAAAGAGCTCAACACGTTGATTCAGGTGGTATCTCCGGATTCAAATTTGGCCCTTGTATGAGGGAGAAAATGGTTGTTGAAGTTTATGGTGAACAGGTCAAAAGGGGCCTTGCTGACCATGTGGCATTCACACAGTTCGACACATCGCAATGGTCAAGTCAGCAGGTCAAATTTCATCTTTAGTGAATATATCCAGGTGAATGGTGAGATTTTGGGTTTTGGTTGGTTAAAGATTCATATTATAAGTCATGGGTGCATTAATAATTTTATGGCACAGTTGCAAACATATGGTTTCTAAACCATATGACATACCATATATGAAAATAAAGGTGCACATTTTTTTTAATGTTAAAACATGCCTAAGGTTCAAACTATGTGTAAAAACCATGGTGGGTGCAAGGGATAGATATGTTTTACAAATAATATTACTATATGGAAGATGGGCACAAAGAATTATGTTATCAAACCATGGTGGTAGAGTATGTAATGAATCTATGGTATGTAATGAACCTATGGAAAATACGCAATATGGCGAAGTAAATCAAAACATATGGAAAAAAGTTATAAACTATGGTGAAGAATTATAACAAAGTATAAATAGGTTCATACATGGTGGATCCCAGTCTAGTCACATGGAACGAAGGTCCAGTCACACAATGGCAGAGTTAATGGCCATGACCGTCGGAGGATGTGAGTCAACTTGCCAACAAAGTGCTGAAGATATGGTGTTAAACCATATTTCAAAATTATATGTTAAAGTCTAATGGAAAATATATATTAAAACAAAAACTATGGCTTTTATACAATGCACAGGTGGCAACCATGTTGCCCGGTGATACAACACGACAAGGATGAGAGCGCACAATATGTGGTCCAGTTAACATGTAGGAGCAGGTTGAGACCACCAGGGTTAGATGCCACGGATCTGTGATTCTATAGACTGTTGGGTATGTGGTTACAACAAGTGTTATCCAATGCGGATATGTGTCACATGACATGAAGATGCGGGCACAATTAAAAAAAAATCATCAAGTTGTTGCCATGACCATCGGAAGTTGTGAACATGGAGTATTGAGTCAACATTGCCATGGGATATGCCATCGAATCATCAGGAACAGGTAAGGAGTAGGTCCAGTAACTAGTTCACATGGAAAACGAGGTACAACTATGTGGCACGGGGTTACCGCCGAAAGCAGTTCACATGGCCATGGGTTTCCATAACACTTGACTGCCACATCGATCGGAGCTGAGTTATGATATAGTCTTTCACCAAGCTATATGATAAAAATTTGGATTATCAGTGTAACAAAAGCCACCAATCCAATCTATATGAATCAGGAATAAACCTTAGGATAATACAATACATGAATGCGCAGAGGATATTGTATTCGGTCCTATCTTTGTAAACCATATGCATTATATGGTTCGACCATACTAAAACAAAATTCGCCAAAGTTAGTAGTTGTTATAACTATAACGCTAAGTGTAATTTTGTTATTGCACTGAGTATAGGTTTATCCACCTAATTAAAACAACTTGCCATGTATAGCTCGGTAGGTTCGAATCTGGAACCTGGCCAAGGAATTATAAAAGGATTACAATTGCACCAATGCAGAAGGGGAGTTGAATAGTGAGCTCCAGAACAGATTCATATTGGTGCCTGTAATGTTCATTTGAGCATATCTTGGTCATCCTTGGGCATTTTTGCAAGTGGAGATGGGCATTGGAAAGATGAGATAGAGGCCTCCTTTCTAACAGCCACCAATAGTGCCTATGTGTATAGTTCATCTCGGTGAAACTATATGTAAAGAAGCAGTTCGAAACCATTTCAAACACAAGAAGTTTTCAAGTTAGTTTTTGGCTCTCTGGAAGCATTTGAAAGTTAATTTGGAAAATTGAAGAGCCGAAATGGGGGTTTTGACACGTTCCAAATTACATGACAGTACTTGTTTGTTAGTAGCAACAGTGAAGTTCGTAGAATTTTGTACCTGAATTGTGTCTCACTTAGACAAGTGGAGATGAGGTAAATAATTAATGTATTGATGAAACTCGAATTCTCGATTTCAGTAGAGGTTAGAGTTATTGTTAGAGACTCTATGTTTTTACTATAAATGACAAGTCCTTTGTAGAATGTCAAGTGAAATTGTGAGAGTTCGCTAAAGGAGAGAATTTCCATACTGTGGAAATAGTTGCAATTGTATCAACAATTTTGATGTACCTCTTCTTATTCATTGAAATACGAGCAGCCTAGCCTTTTAGAGTAGGGCCCAGAGAGGTAGCCCAAGGGGGGTCTCGGTGTCTTTCTATTTGACATTGCATTATTATGTGTGTCATGTCCTTTTTGGATAACTTGTTCAGATGTATTAAATTATTGTTTTGAAAGGCCCATTTAAAACTTGCCAAGTGTTAGGTAGCGATCTAATTCCGCAATTTCATATCAACTATAGTTTTCTTTTGTAGTGCAAGTCAGTAGGTAAGGCTCCCTACCTGGTTTGTGTTGTGAATTCATTTATTTCTTAGTTAGATGATCTAATTAGATAATTTGTATTTCTATTTATCTGTATATTAATATTTTGATTCTCTGTAATTCTAGTTCTTAAACTTTCATACGTTATTCATTGCAAAAGTGTGGATTCCCTATAGAGGTTAGGCACTGAAGGTTTATGAACAAAAGTGCTTTTTAAGGAATTACAAAACTATTTGACACTTATGCAAAACAAAGTATTGTGATCAGAGATCATAAAATTGTTTTGTAAATGCAATCCTAGTGATCATGTAAGCGTGTAGCATTTTACTTTCTTCCTGATTGAATTTTATCTTTTAAGTGTAAAGTGTGGATTCCCCCCTACAAAATTTAGGCATTGAAGGTTGAAGAATGAAAGTGCTTCTTAATTAATCATAGAATCATTCTATGACAAACAATGGAATATGATTGGATTCCACAAAGTTGTCTTGAAAACTTAAGCTCATTGATCCAACAAATCTTTGTATCCCTTTAATTTTCAGTCTGATAGTTCATTTTATTGCCAATGCATGCGTTGGAGCATTAGATTGTAAAAGTTATTTTATAGCTTGAGAATAATTTATGTACTAGATCCACACATACAATGTTGGTGTTTAAAAGTTTATGACCATAGGTTGACAATTAAATATAATGGAATTTAAGTAGCTAAATTTCTTAACAATAACCTTCTCAAACTAAAGGAGGTTGTATACAATCAATTTTGAGCAACCTCCTCAAATCAAAATAGGTTACTATAATGTAAATTTCCTCAAATTTGATGTGGAATCTAGGAACCCTCTCCAAATTTAACAATAAGGGGTGACACCAAATCTATTTTAAATATCCTTCTCAGAAAGCAATTTTGAAAAACCTCCTTAAACACATTTTAAGTGGATAAACTTTCGAAAATCTAGGAAACCCTTCAAATTTGAGGATAGAATCTTAATATGAGGCATGTCTATCATAATAAACACATTTTAATTGAGAAAAAATTACAAAAGGACTCATTCTTCCTATCAATTTTAAAAAATCTCAAGAATTTCACGCAATCTTCCCAAATTTGAGGAAAATTTCTATAGTATGCCTACCATATATTATTAGATATATTATCATAATGCAATAAATAAATATCATGTGATAATTGTTCTATAGCTAATCATTAAAACATATTAATGACTACATTATATAATAATTGTCATATGCCTATTGTTATATAACATTTGTTTATTATATTATAATCATAAATCTAATAAGATATATAAAGTATATTACACTTTTATAGAGAATAAAAAAATAACTAATAGTTCTTAAGAACCTGTGTTTTTTCTTAAACAGATAAATATTCAAATATAAAGGGCTTTTCCATAAACTAGCATCTCATACAACAATTTTGGTTCCAAACTTGGCTATGACTTTAAAATTAAGCTATTATTATTATTATTTGTTGAAAAACTATGAAAGATGTAAAACTGAATTTTCCTTTAATTGAAGAGAGTTATATTCTTAAACATAAATGTAGAATTTTGCGTATTTAAAATAATGAATATATATATGGGGAAATATAGGAAAGAGTATTCTCTATGATAAAATAGTTTCAATATTCACTAGTATAGATTAATTTTTAACCCAAAATCTATCAACTCTGGACAGGGATTATAGTCCCTTATGTGCTAATCTAATTTCTTTTAGAGGGTAGTGTACATTTTTTCATTGTTTAAATTGCATCAATGCCTTGAAAATCTAGTTGAGCACTTGGATTATGTAGAGTGCACAACTTAAACTCACAATTCCAACAAATTTTTACTACATTTCAAATGATTGAACATGTACAATATACTCCAAAGGAGGGAACATGTACAATAGTAAGACTAATTAAAATGTTTTAATCATTTTTTTACTAATATATTTGATTTAAAACTCAATTTATTATTTATTATTAATTGTTTTTAAATGCCACATTAATTTTATATTAAGAATTGAACAAATTGCATATGTCTCTTCTTTTTATTATTCTTATTAAGAAATAACTAGTTTTTTCTTTATTTCAATTATTTATTGTCTTTATACATTTAAATAATTTACCTAAATCTTATATTCAAATATCTTTGTGAAGTATAATAATTGTATATCTTTGTGAAGTTAGCATTTTTTTATTTAAAAAATATTTTAATTTTATTCTAAAAAGTACGTGTCAACTAAATACACATAATGTGTTTGTGAGCTTAGTACTATTATTTTTTACTTTTAATTACGTTTATCATTTTTCAAGTTTGATATAAAGTTATATTATTTCACATGAACATTGAAACATTTAGTATGATATATTATTAAGCATCTTTTGAGTAGTAATAATACATTTAATTAAAATCACCGACTAACTAAATAGATATCTTTTTTTTGTTTTAATTATAATGAACATTAAAAAAAATGAATTTTGTTAAAAAAACTCAATTAAAAAATCTAACATTAAACACATTGACGTTAATAACTTTCTAAAAAATTATAAAAATTTAATATTCGATTTTTTTATTTTGATAATACTAAATAAAATAATTATT